>JAQIVZ010000407.1:0-71044 GCA_034700945.1 Arrhopalites spinosus
ATTGTGGGTTTGTATTAATGTTTAAAAACAATAAAGTAATATGTATTATGATACAAATTTTGGGCGGAAATACCAACGCGCCGGGCTGGGTAGCAGCCGTGAAACAACTTGTAAGTCATATAATTCTTTTTTTGTCATTGCTTTAATATGGATCTGATTAAGAATGTCCTCCTCCAAGTTTAACTAAAAGCCCTCCCACCCACGATCTCCCTATTTTCTTTGATGAGACACATAATGTCTTTTGTTACCTTTGAAGAAAAGGACAAAGCGATGGCGTCAAGTATCCGAATATTAGCTGACATGTTGTACAAAGAAGGATATTTTTGATGTTGTAATGGAGAATGGGAACTACTTACATAGGTAGGTTTTTAGCGCAGTGGCAGTTTTCCTGTCATACAAAAGGGAGAGAGAGAGAGAGAGCAGAGCGGATAGAGATTTTACCACATACGGATCCCATATCAGAGTAAGATACCCGGAATAAAAGTTATAAAAAAAAAATTCCCCATCCCACGTTCTCCGTTTCTTCTTTTTCTCCCTCTGATCCCCGGCTCAGTTTAAGTGTACACAGATAACTCATAGCTCATAGCGTTCCACATTTAGATTTTTGCTCCACTTAGTATCTAACTTAAGGAATATTCAGAGTGAAAGTACATGATTAATATTTCAACTCAGAGAGAGGGAGAGAGACTTCTACAAAGTCATAAACTTATGAGTAAATGGAATGGAACAACAGAATTTTTTCACTAATTTTTTTTCTAAAAAATTCTTTTCTTCTAAACAGTCTCCCTGTTTATGAAATTAATATACAAAAAAAAAAATTACAACTTAGGCCTACAAAGCATTTTTTTTGGCCCTTGTCTTATTTTTGAGGGTGTACATGACAATAGATGAAAATGTTTCATCATACTCCATTACACAACCTAATATCTCTACTTTTTAACAAAGAGTCCATGGTCACTCCCACACTGATATGGGGCTGAAAATTAGCAAAAAAAAAATTGCAAACATCATTAAAAATGTAGGGACTAAATTACGGGAATAAAAATAGAGTACAATATTACTCTAAATGACTGTGTTCAGTACACACACACACACAAACAAACAACAATGTAAAAAAAGAGGGACGCAAGGAGAGAGAGAGAATTAAATGAAAAAAAAATAATGCAATGTATTATTTATATTTATTTTACGACTCGTTGTCCTCCCATTCATCCCTTAATCCTTTCCTCTGACTTTCTTCTACTTTCTCACTTTGAGGGGCCCTAGAGAGTGGAGATAAATGACCATCAGAATCTACATGTAATGGAAACCTCAGTATAAAATATAAACTACAACTACAGATAGTACTACAGTGCTCCCATACATATATTCAGCTGGGGGCATATAAAACCGTTTTTGGTGAAAACCGTTGAATGAGCTGGCTAGTGAGAGTGAGGAAGATGAAGATAAGACAGAAGAAGCCATAATCTTAACAATCATGAAAAGGACAATGGAGGACTACTACCGACACAGAAACTTGCCATTGAATTGCATCTAACACGGCTAAAAGTCTTGGTGTAACGTATAAAGTATAAGATAAAATTATAAGAGAGAAAGTACCTAAAAAAGAAAACTACCCGCGTCTTTTTCCCTTGAGGTTCCAGAGTATATGTAGATTTAATTTTTTCTCGTCTCCTATTGTCTCCACTTCTATCCCTACATATGTATGCTACATTTTGGCACATGCTGAACGTTAAATTGGAACTGGAGCAGGTCCGCATGTCTGGATTTAGAATTTGTGAAGAATGGATGGTTATATGATATAAGCTAAGCTAAATATATATATCAAGAGAGAGAGAGAGGGAGGGGGGGACAAGGAAATATCCGGAAAATCAATAATGCGTACATACAATATAGTGACTCTCCCCTCTTTCTCTATTTTCTCCTGTGTAAGCAAAGATATATATGTACATGTATACCACTTTCTCTTTACTTGCAAGGCTATACAAGTGGAATCCTGGAGAAGTAGAGATTCTATTCTTAAAGTATATAATATTTTCTCTCTCTCTCTCTCTTTTGTGCCTATAGGGGACTATCCGAAGTTGAGAACTCGGAAACTCCGACTCGGAGACTTGGAGTCGTGTACTCTTTGCTATGGAAGTTCCATATGGACCTATGGAGAAAATATGAAAGAAGGAGGAATGGATCGATCACGGTTTTCCTTTTCCCTCTCATCTTTGCCCTTCGCCATTTTGGTCGTACTGTGACTCTCGTCGTCTCCCTGACTTGTACAAAAGGAAACGGGGATTTCTACACTGACTTGTACAGAGGATAGTAGAGGTGACGGTCATCACTGTACTACAACTATACACAGTGGTCACGGACACATTCATTGGACATCGAGTGACAGGACAAGGGACAAGGTAAATATAAAATTAAAAGAGGAGAGAAAATATTTCTACTTTCCACTCAACAAATATTTCAAGACTTTTTCCATTGTCCACTCCTCATTTTTTTCAATTTGACTCTCTCTCTCTTTAGAAGAGACCAAGTCAAATGAGTCACCGTGTCAACATTTTCCTTGTTCAGTTCAATGTGTAATCTTGACCATCATTGACTTTCAATTCTTGTTGTTTTTTTTCTATAAATTGACCATAGTTAAAGACAAAACAAATGTTATGAGTGCTTCTAGTTCCTCATAATCTGTCCAAATATTCTTCAAGTCGTCAACAACGTCTTGTCAAATAGAAAGAAACGTCTAAAAAAATAATCAGTTATGAAGTGAAATTAATAGAAAGGAAGTGAAAGGACATAGAGACTGGAAAAAGTTGAGGTTTGGAGAAATTCTTTGAGAATTTGTATTAAAGTGAAAAGTGTCATCCTGTAAAAAAAAGATACAAAAAAACAGGGCATGGATATTGTGTGTGTTGGTGGTTGGTGTGTTTTGAATTAAATATTAAAATATATTTTTCCAAATATTACTAAAGAATTCAATTTCACAAGTCAAAATAAAAGAAAAAAATGGGCACAGTACTCAGTTTCTCACCCCGGACAACCTCCACGTCCTCAACAAATATTCACAATTTGAATGGAAACTGTCACCTGAGTAGTGATGACTCATGTCCAGGTCAAAATCAAAATTGTCCTGATCTTCTTTTAAGTCAACCACATCATCATCATCACAATCACAATAATAACCATCAACAACATCATCATCATATAAGTCACTTGAATTTACAACAACAGCAACAACAACAACCCTTCAAAAAACATTCCCTATTCCTGAATGCACTCTCTTGGAAACGAGTGAATAAGAAACATGGGAATAATATTAATACAACCAATGCTGGAATTGTTGGAGTCAACAGTTTCAGTCAAGGATTGGGGAAAGAGTCACTGAATAATGTGAATAATTCAGTCAACAATGGAAATCGTAATCATCACTATGGTGGAGGACATCATGGTACACGACTTCCTCTGGACACTATTCAACCATTTTTAAATAATCAACATAATATTAATTTGAATAATAATGTCCAAGCTCTCTCTCACAACAACCATCATCATCATAATAATAATAACAACAACAACAATCTCAAAAATTCCATCACCAATGCCAATGCTAACAACCTCAACATCAATAATGGCAATAATCATACCAAACTTCCACCTGTCCTATCCCATCGAGGTAATTTATTTTTTATTTAATATTAATTAATAATTATAATCTCTTTTCATTTTATTATATTCAAAAATAATTCAATACTTAGCACAAATTCTTTTTAGAGAGAAGGATTAAAGAACAATCCAAGATTAAATGAGGTTAATTAATAATATTAGGGATCATGTACTAACTAGGAGAAAAAAAAGTGCATTTCAGTGACCTTTTCAACACACAAAGAGAGAAGCTCACAAACCACCTTTTGAAAGGTCACGGAGAGTGAAAAAAACGGATTCTAAGAACTAAATAACATTCTACACAAAATTAAGTCTTACGATTAGTCTAGCATTTAAAATTTGGGTTACCTTTTTGTAGAAAAGAGAAAAATACATATTTTTTATTTTGTAATTAAATTGAGTGAAAGGTGGTTGGAATGTGCTTTCCCCATTCCTTGACATTGTCACTGCAGTTGTTCAATGGTGAAAATGCAAAAAAATGAAGTTAGACGATAGACATTCCTACAAAGACTATAAAGGTTTTTTTTTCAAGTTCAAAGTGCTTCCCTTCATATGGACTAAGATAATAGAATTGCGGTTGGTCATTTTAATGGTTGCTATTAAACAGATTCAGACTGGATAATGTACTCCAATTACTCTTGTAACAAAATGTCGAAGAGAAAATGTGTACAGGGTGATTCACTAGAGAGAGAATGATGCATAAATATTCAGAGTTATCATGCCCACAGAGCATGTTTCTTATGCACAAATAACATGAATACTTATTTTCTTAGACTTAAATATTAAGAATATTGTGTACACAAGACATTATACTTCTAGTCCCCATAGACCAAGGAAATAAATCTGCATCGTCGTAAAATTCTATGAGAAGAATGAGGAACCCACAATGGACCATTAACAAAAGACCAATTATTATATGCACAAACTAGACATGCCATAGCTTTTACTACTCTTTCCAAAAAGGAATACGGAAGTAGATTAAACTATACAGTTTCAAAAGAGAAAGATAGAAGAAAGTATTTCATATTTTTGGCAAAAAAATAAAAAATCCTTGTTAAAACTAAAATATAAAATGGATGATAAATTTTAAATTAAAAATAATTTCTTAATTTTAATTCAAGGACTTGATCTGGTTCGGATCCCTCCTCATCAAGGACAAAAAATAGATACCAAATTAGCTCCTAAAGCTATTCTAACAAACGGTCCATTGATTGGCCGAAGAACTGTTATTCAAGCCTCCACCTCTGAGTTACTCAAAGTAAGTCATTTTTGTGGGTTTCCCCCAAATAAAATAAGCATAAACTTTAAAAATAAAGTACATTTTTGTGTCTGAAATATTTTAGTATGAAGAAAGTCTTTGTCACTAAATAAATATTTAATTTTTTTTTCACTTTTTAAACTTTCTTAAATAGTGTCTCGGGGTATTCCTCCGAAGGTGAGTCAATCTTTCACAGTACTTGTTCTTTGTAGTGAGTAAATTTATTTAGTTTCTTCATTTAATTAGTCTTTTTTACTTTCTCTCCCGTAGGAAATGTAAAAAACTCAAAGACTTCCAACCTTCTGATGCCATCCTTTGGCTACGAACTGTCGACCGAAGTTTACTCCTTCAGGGTTGGCAGGTATGTACCATGGCCATAACTTTTTTTTATAAATTCTTTTTTTTTGACCTCACTTTCTAGTTTTGCTTGAAAAACTTGATTTTTTTACAACTTTTATTCTTCTTTTAGAAATAAGTCCCCCTTTTTAAGTAATCAACCTAAAATTTCATCACTGTACTAGTTTTATTTATCTTTTTCTGACTTTTTTTTTAAAAAAATTCAACTCCATCCCATTGATGGGGTCAACCTTGACTTCAATATCTCCGAGTTGGAGGTTCTTTGTGAAAATTTAGTTTATCTCTTCTTTCCCCCAAAAAAATGGAGTAAAAAAAAAGTTTCCAATCCTTTAAATCGTTCTATGTAAGAATTCACCAGAGATGATGGTAGTACGATAAACTATTATATGAACTCCCCAAGGGGCCTTTTTTTCCAAAATTTGTTGTATCAATTTCCCCAACTTTGATAAAAAAAGAAAAAAAACTCGTCTTGTGTGTGGCAAGATCCTCATGAGATGCTCCACCTCCATTTTCCAACAGAAAAAAATGAAAGAAGATCAATATGATCAATAATAAATTAATTTTTAAATGCAATTTAATTTTCCCTTAGGACGTCGGCTTCATCAATCCCGCCAACATCGTTTTCGTCTACTTGCTGATAAGAGAAGGAGTTTGGTTCGGTCCTCTTCCAACGACCACAACAAAACAGACGGGAGCCATCACGTCTTCAACGACCTCAAGTCCGACAAACAACAACAATGGTAGTGGAGCCACCACCCCGACCAATAATAATAACAAAAGTATTATCACGAGTCATAATGGATCGGTAATCATTGAAAATGGAAATGTTGTCATGACTGGAGAGACCAAGAAAACCTTTTGGGACTGTATGGAGCATGAACGTGAGTCATTCATTATTTTTTTGTCAATTATTACTTTCTCCCAGTCCACCTTTGATAATTAATTCCTTGTTCAATTTAGATAATGTATTTATGTGTACACAATTAATTAAAATGATTGAATTTATTTGTATTTTCTTTTGATGAAAACCTTTTAGGAGACTTACATGGTTACGTCCTCACTTGTCTCTACTTATCCTACTCGTACATGGGCAATGAAATCTCGTATCCTCTCAAACCCTTTCTCGTCGATGATAACCGAGACAGGTTTTGGGACAGGTTAGTTTTTTTAAATTTTTGATTGATTTTTTCTTGAAAATAATTTTCTCCTCCTTGTCCTTGGTTGTCCTCAGTAGAAAATTGGGACTTTCTAGACATAGACAAGGAGAGAGAGAGAGAGAGAGAGAGAGAGAGAGAAGCTCTATAAAAATAAGAGAGAGAAAAGAAAAACATTAGAGACAAAAATCCTCTAACCCCGCATCGTTGGCACACTGCGGTATTTAATGTTAAAACTGAGACTCCCCTTGGGTTAGGAATAATTATAGGAAGAAGAAAAATAAAGGTCTTCGTGCTCTCATGGTCTTTCTCTCCTTTTTTTTCACACACATACACACAGTTTGTGATTACAAGAGCTACGTATATATCCAACCATCTGGATAATATTCATTCACAAACTCTCGAGTGTCGGGTTATAGGTTTTCCCCAGCCATGCAACATCTAATTGGACAGAAGCCGTCAATAAACGGCAGCTTCATTAAATTGTCCAAGGTTATCCCTCTCTCTTGTACACTGTACACACAAACAGAATATGGTCAAAAAAATAAATTTCATTCACTTGTATTAACATTGGGCTGCTTTTTTGTCAAAGAAAGTGACATCACACATGACATGGTGTATGTATTTTTACGCAACCCATCCCCTTTCTCCACCTTTTGCTGGATTATTAAAAGATGAACTTTACACAGTCAAAAAAAATCAATACGCGTTTCCTCCTATATAAATTTTAATGATGATTGCGTGTAGCTAATGATAATTTGACATTTAAGTCAAACCACGACCCTTCCCTTTAATATTGTACAAAAGGCAAAGAGAAAGCTAGAAAAAATAAGAGAATATGGGAGACAACTTGCTTTCCATAAATTTTCTTCTTTTGACAATGATGAGTGGATGAAAATTCCACTGTTTTCTATGAATTTCATAGTCTAAATGAAATGTCAAGTGTCAAGACAGTGAGAAACAATAATGACAAAAAAATGTCAAAATGTCAACCTCTCCTTCCTGAGGTTTATCATTCATATCTGTATATTATATTCCACTCGGTTTGATCTACGTGTAAATTTAAGTAAAAAGTTTTGAAACTTGAGACGTACCACAAATTACATTATGTAGTCATTGGGTAATAAACTCAAGATTGTGTTTAAACATTTTGTTTATTTTTTACATAAATTTAATAATTAATATTATTCATCATGTTCAAAAAACACAATTACCTTTCAGTCTTGTTGGATATTACAAGTCACAACAAGTGCTCTCCAAGTAGGCGTGTATGTTTATTATACTCAACACACTCCACACTACATACAACATATATAATACAGCCTAGATACTGACTGTACAAGTTTTTGTGAAAAGGTCTCTTGTAATATTCATGGAAATTTTTTTTAATGTTGACTCATGGTCAAATTTAATGGGGTAATATTTACAGACGAATATATCTTCATTTATTTTTTCGAGTGAAAGAATGACATTCAAATAAATAAAAAATGTTTTCATCTCCTCCACTTTCTCTCCTCATGTCATACACAGTATTGTGTTTATACAGAGATAGTACTGAGCGAGAGAGAAAAAACAAATGATAGTACTTTTGAGATCAAACAACGGAGAGAAAGTTTTTTGGTGCCATTCTTTCCACATTCTTTTGCGACGCTCTAGCCTAGCAAGATCTAGCAAGATGCTAGTAGCAGCTTCCAAGAATCTTTTGAGGAAAAAAAAATAAAAGAGAAAAAAGACAACTCTTTCATGTTTTCCATGAGCTTCTTTTATGTCTATATGGAAAATATATACTAAATAGTTCCTCTCTCTCTATCTCTATAAAAATTTATACTGGAGTCTAGACTACACTGGAGGGGGGAGAAAATTGGTTGCAAAAATAGAGAAAAAGTTAAGTGGACCATTGTATAGAATGAGATGAGATGGATGTACATATTTTTTTATAGAAGAGATAGAGAGAGTACTATAGTCTATAGAGCTCGTGAATAATTGACAAGATCTTTTATTGATCCTCCTGTCGGTCGTATTTACGGGCTTTAAACGTCAACTCGAAGACCCCGAGAATTTAAGAAAACATGCCTATGCTCTTCTTTTCTTAATGCTTGAACAAATAACCTGAATTCTCTCTACGAATTCCCTGAGTAGCCTTGACTCTGACTTTGTCACTCCAGTTGACACCAGTACAATTCACAAATTTATACAAGATATTATTATTGTCACCACTGTATACTACTCTTCTCTCTTCCTATTATATTATGCATAGTGTTGTTATGTATCACTCCTGTATATTTTTTGTATCAACTTTCAATCTCAACTTTTAGCGTTCAATATGTCACCATCTCACATAAAATAATGTCATTAAGTTTTACTACTTTTAGTTCCAAAAGCAGTGCGAGAGTAATTTTCATTGTCGTAATCTTGTTAAAGTTACATTCCTCTATTTAGTATTTAGCTCTCGGTCTCGTCTCCGCTCGTCATAATTCTTGGTGACGTTGTCATTTTAAATTAATTTTTGTATCATTTAATATTAGTCCCTCTCTCTCTCTAAGTAACATGAGACTGAAACTTTTCTTAGTTTTTTATACTATTTATGGCTATTGCAAGGTCAAAGGTTAGTACTTAACTGAATTTGTTTCATCTTGTTGTTTGTTTGCAGGTGTCTGAATATAGTGAATCACATGTCTCGTGATATGCTGAGAATAAATGCCGAACCAGCGTTCTTCACTGAAGTTTTCTCGGAATTAAAATCTGTGGGAGTCACGGTGTAATCTAATTAATTATTTTTGTAATTAATGTAATAACGATTAGAGTTATATATACAATAGGAAAAAACTTACCAACAACTCACAACACACATGATGGTAGAGATCAAGTAGAATGATGACGTTTTATTTTAAATGTGATGATCCTCAAGGAAAATATTTTCCAAAATTTTGTCTCCTTCAAACAAACATTTTAAAGGTGAAAGTTTTGACTCGAATTACAAGTCTCAATGTTGAAAATTTTATCTAGTCTTACTTGTTGACATAGTCCTGTCCAAATTAAAGTACGGTATTTACCAATTCAAGTCTTGAATTTCAAGATAATTTGTAGTTCTTTCAAAAACTAAACAAAATTCAATCGAAAAAAACTGGAGACGCTAATTTTGAGCGCAAGTAAACAAGGATCTCTACTGCTCTCTTTTTATTTTGTCAAATGATGCACTGTAAAGCTCAATGCTTAGATTTTACACATGCAAAAAGAGTGTAAAATTTGTAATAAAATAGCATTCCAATTTAATTAGCTCACTTGATATTTATTACTAATCGCGGATTTATAAAAAAACAAAACAAAATTTCGGATTTTAATCTCTGCCACTTTGTTACTTAACTTATAATATATTTATCAATTATTCTATATCGTAGTATTCGACGATACATAAAGATACTTGCACGCTAAACATTAATGCAAAAATAATTAATTACATTAATTAATATTACATACATCAATTACTATTAAGTACTTAAGTATGCTAAGTATATAATATACATACCTATACGAGCATTCCAGACTTGTTGACTAAGAATTAATTCTCTCAATTGTACAATCTTAAATGTCAACCAGAAACGATTTTCTTAGATCAAAATTGTTATGAGCTATTTATGTGACAAACTGTAATAATTATAGTACATATTGTCATTTAAATTCGCAACAGAAAAAACAACATTTGTGCGAATCACTGATCAACTGTACTCTCCCTGGTTTTCTTCGTTCCTGTGATTGTGAATGTAAGAGTTAATCTTGAAATCAACAATTGTTATTCCAAAAGAAAAGAGAAACTGGA
Organism: Arrhopalites spinosus; assembly: GCA_034700945.1. Taxonomy (NCBI): domain Eukaryota; kingdom Metazoa; phylum Arthropoda; class Collembola; order Symphypleona; family Arrhopalitidae; genus Arrhopalites; species Arrhopalites spinosus. The sequence continues at coordinate 10,244 of JAQIVZ010000407.1, forward strand.
ATGTTTTCTATAGTGAGATTTGCAAAGAAAAGAGAAAAAGTACGAATGTAAATAATTACTAATTAATACATTAATTAGCATGGCAGTACGCACTGTGCGAAAAGGTGAGACTTTACTCCTTTGTTTTGGCAAAGGATGTAAGTCTTACATCGCATTAAAACCCAAGTACCTCCAAAAGTAATACCAAACGATACTCCAATCGATACTATAAAATAAATTTATAATTTTAAGTCTCATTAAATTGTTAAAAAAAATAAAAAGAAGAGAAAAATGAAGATGCTAGTCTTGTACATACAAAACAAAACCAAAAAAAGTTATACATAAATAATACTTACGTAATTAATATTAATATACCATCAATCTTACTCGAGTCGTATACTGTACTTCAAAAAACACAATGGACGAAATATACACTGAAAAAGAACAACAAATTCTTTTTCCTCACTCTCTCTCCCTTTTTTGAAAAATTTGAATTTCGAAAACATTCGTCATTTTTACAATACAAAAATATTTTTTAAAAAAGAGACAGAAAAATCCGAGAATTTAGTTTCCAAAGTAAAATAAAATATACTATGACAAAAAATTATTGACTTGCAAAAAAAACCTTTCAAAAAGAGTTAAATATCAGATAAAAGAATTATTCAAATTTTAAAAATAAAAACAAAGATTTTGTAATATGAAATAACTTAACATGTAATTTTTTCGAATTAGTAATTAAAATTAATATGGCGTGAATGCGAATGAATTTGCTCAGTCCAGCCAGTGAATGTTATGAAATACTGTTAAATATTGTTGTTCATTCAATAAAAATTAACAATTTATATTAAGAATATTAGATAAAACTAACATCGTTAAACATTAGTCACTGCAAAATTCTAGTCCAAGTGTTGGTGGTTTAGTCCAACATTCGTTGATAATTTTATTTTGAGTAGTAACTTTTCCATAACTTGTGTTGCCAATTACAGTTTATTTTAAACATTTAAAATTGCTCTGTTAATATTAGCTGCCATAATACATAATTACTTAATTCCCAGTTTGCTCAAAAGAAAATTGAGTAAGAAATGAAATTTTAGACGAAGCATTATTTATGTACATAAGTAGTACTTAATAGTAATTAGGTAATTCATATACTGTAAAAAAAATTAATATGTTCATGATTTATTGTGATTCCAATAATTAACTAATTATGTTGATTAAGACAAAAAAAATTGTGATGTGATAGTAAGATGAGTTTAATGCAGAGGAGAGACAAACCAAAAAAAAAATCATTTAATTTTTCTTTTAAATTGTGATTCGTCTGTGACGTTGTAAATGTCAATTAATTACAGAATGTTAACATTAAACATTTTTAAAAAAAGTACTTCAACACCTGAGGTTAACAAAAAAACAAAATCTCTTTCCATAAGGTCAGAAGTCACATTTAAATCATTCAAACCAATATGGGTGCTCATTTTCACTCTGTTTTCTTAGTTAAATTTTCTTTTAAAAAGTCATTTAGAATAGAAAAAGTTTTAATTAAATTAATCAACTGTAATATTACTTTAAACAAGTTCAATCATTGTCTAGACTGGATAGAAAAGAGAAATCAAAATGGAAAACGAAACCAAAAAACTGTACATGAAATAATTTTAAAACAACTAATTACCCTGAAATACTGAAAATGAAAAAACAAAAAAAAAGATTGTTTGTTGGTGGCTAAGACTTCAGGGGTGTATACTGAAAAACTTGTTCTTGTATAAATTATTCATTAATTATAAAATTAACCTTTGTAGGGGCTCAACCATGAGAATCTAAACCGGTTAAAGGTCAATGAACAAAGTGACAAAAGAAAATGGTTCAAGTTTTAGTGATGAAATCTTTTCAAAAAATGAATTCTTAGTCAAAATCATCAAAAAGAGTGAACAGGGACAGAAAATGCATAAAAAATGAAAAGAATCTACTGACCAAAGACTGGATAAAAAAATGTTAGGGCAGAATTTTAATTAATAATTTATTAATTACAAATATTTAAAGAAATTTACGAATGAGCAAAACCTGAGCCAGTGTCACTCAATGATTTCAATTTGGTATAAAAATAAATAATTTTAAATTGTATGCTCTATTCTATTAAGTAATTTAAGATTTTACTTAAGTTAAATAATATGATGAGTAGCAGTATCAATATTGTCTAAGAATTAAAAAATAATTAATTTAAAAATAATACCAAAGATGATAGTTAAAAAATGCTCTCCCTCTGCTCTTGTGTAATGAAAATATTTAATAAAAAAAGTCCAACTCAAAAGAAGAAAAAAGAAAGGGCAAATTATAACCAACGAGGTCATAATTAATATGCTGCAAAATCCTATAAATAATTAATTAATTATTAAATGAGATGTTTGTAAAATGAAAAAAAAAATAAAATAAAAGGAAAATAAAATTTAAAAATAATATCAATGTGTTCGACAAAAGAGAGAACATTGATTTGTCATTCCTTGTGAATGAAGTTGGGTCATGTGAGCATAAATTTTATTCACCGGAGTAGGAAACAAGAAATATGACAATTTTCAAAAAATTAGTTTCACTGATTCATTTAGCATATTTTTGTATATCCTAACTTTGTAAGTACAACAGAAAGAGATTTAAAAAAATCCACTCAGACTTATTTCAACGATAAACTAAAATAGTTACAAAATGCACAACAAAGAATCTAATGACCTAGTCATATCTATAGGTCAAGACAACATTGACAGAATTGTTGATAATAAATGTAAGGATACTAAGAATTACAGACTTGTCTGCATAGCCAAATGACCCAATCTCTGATCTGAGGGATCGACAACTCTTTTGAAATTTTAGAAACCATTTGGATGACCTGATGACCGTCCATGTAGCTTGGGCACTCACAGACTCTTCATGAACTTGACTCAATTCTTTGAGAGCATACAAGAGACAGAAGACGAGAACGATGCACACCATAAAACTTCGGATACTGTCATAGACAACAGCCTGAAAAATATTCAGGATCGTAGCCCCTGTAGCAAAGCCAGTCATACCCAGTGTCCATAATCCATAAACTCCATTAAAATGGCTCTGAAAAAATTAAATTCACAATTTAATTTTGTTATGAATCAAAACATAATTTTTTATTTTTAATCAACCAAATTCAACAAAGGAGAGGTGACCCAGGCTAAAGTTTTTATGACCTCTAGAGTTCATCTCATTAACTTTCCTACTATTACCACCTAAGCAGTACTCTTGACAGTGCCTCTGAATTTTTTCAGATTTTTTAGTGAACAGGCATCAGTGATACAACAGGTCATTCTGCACATACCAATTTTGTGCAAATACGGAGTGAAGACTCACCTGAAAAACTGCCAATTTGTTAAAGAGACTAGCCACATGGTACAAAAATTTCTGTTTAGGGACTCCATTGTGTTCCTTGATTTCGTCATGATATCTACAATTTCAAAGTTAGTTAGTTAGTTGCTTTATTCAAAGTGTCAAAGAGAAGATGAATAATAAAAGGATGAAACTAAATAAGTTAAACTTTATACTTAAGCGTGTCTATGATGGGAGCAATGCCGTACATACAACAAAAGATTGTGGACACATTATAAGTCATCATATAATACTGAAAACTGTTTGAAAACATATGAACACATCCCAACGAAAATTTGACCCAAAAAGGTAAAGTTTTTGGTTTTTTCGACAAAATTGAAGTGAAGAGTCGAGGGGCATCAGAATGAGTGAAAGTACTGGCTGAATTTGTGAGACATGCAAAACTGATCCCAGTGACTAAAAATTTCAATATCCTCGTCAGTCCTTTTCCATCATTTTTTGACCTTTGTTTCAAAAATCCATCTACGACATTAAACAAAATTATTTCAGCAAAATTTAATCCATTAAACTTTACATTTTATTTTTACCTTGAAGCTCCATTGTAATGTCGACAAGTGTCTGGAATAATTTATGATGAACTCCATAATTATTGAAAATAACTAAATGATTAACATTTAAAACTAAATAAACACAGGTCATGTACACTAATTTTACTTTTTGTGGCATTGTCTTATCATTCCCAAGTATCGTCTGTCCACATCGAATCACAACAAAAACTTCATAAATCAAGAGTAAAATTAATTGAAATAAAATATAGCGATAACGTTTTTTAGAATTATTAAATTCCATTCGATTACTAGTGTCATTCCAAGTGTAGGGAATGAAACCAAAACGTGACCCAAAATTTAGGATTTTACCATAAAATTTTAAAATTTTTAACACCAACATTTTTCCTCTCAAAATCTAATAAAAAAAAATTTCTTCAAAAAATTAACTGAAAATCACAACTACTGCAAACTCTCCTCCTCTTTCAGTGACACTCCCTTCCAGAATGAGAAGAAATCCAATGACAATGGTTAAAAAAAAGGAATGTTAAAAGATAATTGTATCAATCAATATTCTCTTGATTTTTATGTTATAAAAATTTGTTCAATTATTATTCATCAAGTTCACATCGTACGACGAGCCATGCTGTTTCAGTCTACATGAAAAAATCAAGTTAAATGTCCACCCTTTCATGACAATTAAATAACTACCACATATGACGGCTTTGACGAGCCTCAGCTGAAAGATTTCAAGTAAATCTATAATTCAGTTGTTAAATTGTCTTACATGGAAAAAAAATTATCAACCATTTTTCTGACGTTTGTAATGGACACGTGCGTCGTACATAGTACAGACATTACTTTCTAGTAACCTTTACAAAAAAAACTAATCAATTATCCAACATTGTTAGAATCAATAGTGTGACAAAATCTCAGTTTTTAAAAAAAAGATTAACTGTATGATTTTTTTTAACTATGTTGTGACCCCCATTAAGCGTTGCTATGATTTATGATGGAAAGAAATTATGAGAGTCAAAAAAAAAGTTATAAAAATTGAATATTTAATTTCGTCTTCGTTTCCTTAATTATATAATTTCCATATCGTTGACTCACTAACAGTTTTGGCGTGATTTGATATTACATGATCATCATTAGGTTGGCTAATACAAATCATAAATTAATTATTTTAAATAACATACATACTAAATTTTTAAAAGTGACTTTTTTAGATTACAAATAAAACTGGTAATCCATTCTCAAATAAAATAAATTACAATAATTTAATTATATAAAGTGTAAGCAAGTTTAAGCTGCATTGACTGAGCACCGTATGCTCCATTCATTTCTTGAATGAATGTTATATACATTCAACATAAAATTACATAAAATTTATTACTAAACCGATAGAAATAAACTTGGTAATGTTAGTTCATAAAATTGCAAGATCAACCTTAATAGGTACATCGTAGAGTGAATGTGATAAGTTACGTACTTTAAATAATGGAAATTAATATTAAATTGAGCGAAGCACAGTAAGAAAGTACTCCCTCTCTCTCCCCCTCACTGTTGGCTTTGACTTGACTTTAGCACACGTAATTATAATAATAGCACTTTTCATAATAACAATAATACAATAAAACTTACATACCACAAACAAAATAAGAATGCATGACACAACACAAATAAAATTACTAAAATAATTCTTACAACCCTAAAATTACAAATAATGAAGAAACTTTTTCAATAAAAAGTGTAAAATGGAATGTGTGTTTACATATCGTCAATACTCTCCTCCTAATAATCGTTACTATTCATTGTACATCTTGGACATTAATTTAATCTATATATAAATATATATATATTTATCTAGATTGTGGAATATAAAATTGTTTTAATTTTTTTAGAAAGATGATAACCCGGGATTATGGCTGATTGATTATCTTTTTTTCATACATTATTTTCTTTTTGCACTTTACGCATGGTCCAGAGTCTATTTTTCAAGAAGCTTTTCAAGGACGGCTCTCTTTAAATGTCCATTGATGATAGGTACTACTACTTTCACATTTACGTAAGACTAGTTCACTTTTTGATGGATTCACAGTAAGGCACTTTTTCTGTTTATCGTGGAGTATAGTTTTCTTTTCCTGAAAATAGTGAAAAAAAATTAAATATTCATAGACAAATACATTGAACACTGTCTGAATGAGTGACAGTCTGTCACTGACAGCCGAAATTGAATTTTTACATAAACAAAACCATTCACTAACCGTATCATATCTCCATGGACCTTTAGCAGCTCCTATATCCATTTAATAAAAATGTGGATTAAAAACCATACATGTATAGTACACAATATACATACACAAATAATTGGTGTAAATATGAAGTTAGTATCACTTCACTAGACTTCAAATCACAAAGAGTGTCCAAGGAAAAAGTTTATTGTTTTTGGAGAAAAAAAAGATTTGACAATTTTTACAATGTTGAGGGAACGAGAAATATGAACCAATCTTTCTTTCCCACATACTTTGAACTTTTCCAATGGACACACTCAAGAACATAATTACATTGTTTTTTGTGATAATGAAAAAAAAAATAATTGTGTTGTTGTTGTATCAGCTCACCTTCAGGACAAACCAAAATTTTGACCTCACTTCCTTCTGTATCAATGCATCTTTCCCCAATACCCAACTGACCCTCTGTATTCAGTCTCATGAGTTGATTTCCAAGCCCATAACAACTACTAAGACCCATCTTTCCTCCAGGTCCATTATTCATCGTGTCCAGACAAGTTCCAGAGCCCGTATTTTTCATTGCACCCCAAGCTAGATTTTTAAAAAAATGTCAAAAAATGAATCAATAAAACTTTGAGTAACCTTTATACAGTGTGTAAAATTCATGATAAAATCAAAGGTAAAAAAAATATTTTTAAACAACTTACCCAAATTGGGTGGTAATTCAGGGAATTTGATCAATTGATCAGGAGCTACATTTTCCATAAACCATGCAAATGATTTACAATTATTCTTTTTCTTAAATTCCAATTGCTTTGAAATGTCTCCATGATCCAGGTAACGAGTAATGGGATCACGAGTGTAGAAAAATTCCTATAAAAACAAATTGATCTCAATATTTACAAAGAAAAAGACAATGTAGTGCATAAGAAACTGCTCTTTTTTTGCTTACCTTGTATTTGTCCTCCCACCAGACTTCAATCACCCGTTTGTAATTTTTTTGAACTATGTACGGTGCATCATAGCGACTTTTGCATTTATCGGCAACATGAAAGCCAGCAGGAATAGCACCCCTATAAATGTGGCCGATTCTTGAACAAGGAACCTTTTGTAGTTAATCAACGATTGTTGATTATTGGGATAATTGAAAAGTAAATCAAATTAGTCCCACATTTAACAGCAATATGATAATATGAAAGATGAGATATGTACTTGATTTAAAATATTTTACCCATTCAATGGAACCACCACACTGCCAAATTTTGAAAGACTGAAAATTTATAAATAGTATTATAAATTATATTTTATACGTAAGACGTTAGAGTAGTAACAAGTTATAAAGTTGGACTTTGGAAACAAAAGCAAGAATGTAAATAGTGTTGAATTTTTGAAGAAACATTAGAAAAACAAAACAGTAAATTAGTTTTAAACCAATAATGTGTAACAATTGACTATAAATTGAATCACTTTTTTTGTTCTTTATTTACGAAAAATTACTGTTAACTTACCAACTCATATTGCTCCCCACCCCATACATGAAGTCCATCATCGTAATAACCTAATTCTTCAAAATATTTTCTATCAATTGCAAACAGACCTCCAGCATGGGTTGGGCTCCTGAAATATAAAATGTTCTCATGAATAAAGATCCAATCAAAATTGTTCTTTTAACATAGTGAGCTGAACTCACTTGTAAGGTTCGGATTTAGTTTTTCTTTTAGCCATTTGATCTGGAGTGAGATCCATCTCTTTGTAAAAAAAGCCCCATTCCCAAATACCTGTAATTAAATATTAAAGACCTTAATTGAACAAAGACTGAAAATTAAATAATTTCCATGAAAGGAACGACTGTTTGTTATGTAAATGTAATATAAAATATCGAATATAAATATTAATTACCTCGAACGAGCGCGTTTGCTGCGTAGACTGGTTTGTATGCGAAAGTCTTGTAGTTAACGCCGTCAATGAAGGGTACAGTCATAGTTTTCCGATTTTTGTAAATTGGTGCTAGGAGTGGAGGAAGCCAATTTCGGTTCACCTCACAATGAGCATCTTTTAAAGATAATAAGCATTTGAACAATTAGTTAAGGAGAACTTGTATAAAATTGAATTTGTTGTGCAGTCTTAAATCTAATTTTTTAAAACGTACCCAAAAATATAAGGACATCTCCCACAGCCTTTTGAGCTCCTATGAAATCAATCCATAATTTTATAATACATTATTATTTTTATTATTAACATTGGCTAAGAGAGAGGATTGTCACTTTAAACAGTATTATGAAAATAAAACTTAAAAAACTACAATAGTAAGAAACCAGTACCAGTATTTCGAGTGCGAATTAATCCTTCTCGTTCCGAGTTGCGAAATAATTTCACCTTGCCATTAAATTGCTTGATATATTCTTCTAATTTTTCTTTTGTATCCTCTAATCATCAAACAAATGCAAAAAAATAAATAACTTAAACTTCAGACACGAAAAACATGAAATAGTGTAACAGAATAAACAATAAAAATTACCCAAATTACTGCAATCGTCAACCAAGACAATTTCCTCAATCATTTCTGGGGGACTTCGTTTAAAAATCTACAAGAAACAACATTGGAGGGCTATGTGTCAAAATAAATGTAACAAAATTATGTGGTAAAAAATTAATTACAAATTATTATCTTACCGTGTGCACATTCCTCATAAGCGTAGAAAAGCCTTCATTATGAAACACGAGGATGACACTTACGGTCAACCCCATATGCTCAGGATAATTCCAATGTTTGCATCTAAAAAGAGACAAAAGGACAAGTAAGTACTACTGTTTATCTTTGAAAAATAGGATTTTCATTGTTTACAACGTTCTACTTACTCTTCCATTCGAGTGTCAGGTATGGAGCGAGTGAGAGAAATGTCATCTGATGTTGTCACACAAATACCTTTATGTTCCCCCTGGAAAATTACAAATCCTCAATCAATGTGTGCACATAATATGCAAACAAATAAATATAAAATTAATGTATGTATGATTTACAAGGCTGACGGACGCTTCATGATTTCTAGACTCGGGAAGTATATAGGCTTGACCTCCTTCACCTGGCCCCTCCTTAATAGGCTCTTCGGCTGGTTCGAAATTACCCATTTTGGTCATATCGAGGAAAGGGTCTTTAATACTTGTCTGTTTCAAAAATTCAGCCTTTCTTTTATTATTACTGATGTCTGGATTTCTGTGTGCCTATTAAATTTATCAATGTTACTTACTACAACCGTCACCAAATCATGCAACTAATAGGGTTTGTTACTGTTACATTTGTTACTTTTAATGTTATAATAGATTTTTAAAAAAAGTCTAGGGACAGAAGGAATGCTTACAAGATGTTGAAATTCATCATCGTCAAAACTAGAACTTGATCCTCCACTCCTTATGGCTACAAAGTAGTAAATTACTAAAAGAAGAAATATAGCACCTGGAAAGTGGATAGACAAAATTAATTAAATTTCATACTTTGTAAGCACTTACATATGTTAAATTGTATATTTAATTTTTCAGTACCTGGAAGTGCGATATTCTTAATCACTTTAGACCGTTTCCAGTGAATAGTTCTCATTTTTGTTGTCTTTGACAAGCGGCTTTTGTAGATATTTTGGCAAGAATTAAATTGAGCAGCGTCCACGTACAGTCAATGTACAGATTTCTGTAAATACAAGAACAAAATTAGGAAGAATGCTAAAAGAATGCCAAAGTAGTGGAAAAAATATCAAATATTAATTAAAAATTTACAACAAAACATACCAAAATGTTGTTGACTAAATTGTACAAGGTCACAACAATAATAATAATCTCCTCATTATCAGATACACGCAATCTGATAATGTTAGGTATCACTTGTATGAAAATGTTAAATCTAAACAATTACAAGGAATTGGGGTCAAGAAACTAGTGTAAATAAGCAAACGAGAAAATTAATAAAATTGTTAAAATATTCTGGACTGTTTTATTTGGCGAAATGTCACAATGACAGTCAATGGAAGATAGTTTTTTTGACTCTCTCTCTCTCAAATTCTTTAATACTAACTACGAAATGAAAACTTGAAAATAAAACTATTATAATCCCATGTCTAGGTCAAATTTTATCAAAAAATATACCAACTCATCAACTGCCTTGCTGTCAAAAAAAAGCGAGTGGGTGAAAATTCACTCGAATTTTTGCCGCGTGGAAACAGCTATTTATAGACCTTTCACTTTTTTGGTAAAATTTTACAAAATTATGAACGATGAAAATTTACTTATGCCAGCCAACAGCCCAAAAGATTTTTAAATGAAATTAAAAAAAAGATGCCAACACACCAGATTGTTTGTCACCGAGTCAGACACAATGAAGTATTAACTCTCTATCTGATATCTGAGGAGATCTAATGAAATTATGAAATGCAATAAATATTCTATGATGGCCTTTGTGGATGACAGATGGTCTGATTGTGGTTTAACTTGTATAGAAAAATAAAATGTGTATAAAACTAATGTACTTGAATGAGAGTTAAAAAAGACGACGAAGACAGAAATAATGACATGGGTTGAAGTTGAATCAAATCATCAAGTTTGTGAAAACTCAGTATTTTATTTAGGACGAAATGAAAAGACAATTATTTCAACTGGGATTCTCAAAATATTTAAATTTCCTTCATCTCTCTTAATCGCCGAACAGCGGATCGTACTGAGGAAGCGGCTGTAGTGGAATAAACCCATGCACCGCCTGAAACAAAACAAAATATAATTATAAAACACGGGAAAAACCACCACAATAATGATCATTTGTATAATCGCTGCAGCGAGTAACTATTATTACATGAACTAGTTTAATTACAAATTTTTCAAAACAAAAAAGCTCAACACAGAAAATCAAGGCTCAAAAAAACCAAAGCACATGTGAAATATTATAAGTACCTGCTACTGTTCTCCTGCATCTTTTACAACTCCATATTCCTACAACCGTCCTTTTCATAGCATCCTACAAAACAAAATTACACATTCAGTTAAATTTAAATAATCAAAATAAAGAGAATACGATCAGTAAAAAAAGAGCATGTAAAATCATTTTTCTATTTACTTTGCCACAAAATGTACAAGTGTATTTTGCGTGCTGAGTTATCTCCATCTTCTTAACCATCTTACGTAGGGAAGCACCATAACGGGTCCCATACTTTCCGGTAATTCCTACCTTTTTAGTTCTTTTTGCCTGTAAAATAAAATCAAAATGAAATTCAACATTACAAATTTAGAAAGGAATGCAAATAAGTGGCGACTCGCCATTGGCGAGTGTACACTCCCAACAAACACCCAAAATCTTTACATTTCCATGCACCCCACTACACACAAACAATAAAACCGAGTAAACCGAATATACCCACGTTCAAAATTACAATCAAAAATATGGAAAAACTTACCATTTTATCAAAATTTTAACCCAACAAAATACACAATCCGGCGAAAAGGCGTGCAAAGTCGAGAGCAATGAGGGCGACTGACGTGGTTGACTAACACCCCGAGGATGGCGCTGGCTGGCTCTTGAAAATTCGTGGGCCTGTCGTAATTTTTTGGGTGAACTTTAATGATGGTCATTTTTTTAATGCTGAATCAGCATTGTTGATCACACAATGGGTCAGTCATCATTTTAAAAAGGAACAATTGTAAATATTTATTGATGTTTTTACATGACATGTCATAAGATTTGACCTAAAGTCTCATAAAAGAATTAAAGATGAGAGCACTGACCAATCTAAAATTAAAAATGTGTGAGAATGAAAAGGAAATGTCAAAAGACGAGGGACAGGGGTAGTAGACCATGAATTTAGATAACAATGTAGGAAAATAAAATAATGGCCAGTGCATGATTTTTGGCATTAAAATATTGTGCAAAAATCAGCAGACCATGAATGTGACCCTTTTTTTGCTAACCCCCGATCCTCCCACTCACCCTCCAGCCTCCAAGCTTCGGTCTTTTAATTTAGTCGTGAATCTCCGAGCTTGCTGGAAGGATCATCTAGTGGAGTGAAAAACCAAAAAAAGAGATTTTTGTCACATTTTCTGGATTTCATCCCTTCAATCTACAAACACCAACGCTACAATGGGTTTGAACGAGGTAAGCATACTTTAATTTACGACTTTTAATCTGTTTGTCATTACAATTTTCTTGCCAATTGCCACGTGAAAATTCCCCAACACTCGAGTGAAAAGCATGGCGAAGCCGGCCGGCACCGAATGTTTGTTTTCTTGTTAATTTATTCCACCCCCTTCCTTTACCATGATGCGCTGTACATATTTAGAAGAATAAAATTTGTAAATTGACTATTTTAGGATTTTACTGCTGCTGCTGACCGTGTCAAGGCTTTGAAAAAGACTCCAACTGACGATGAGCTCTTGAAAGTTTATGGTCTTTACAAGCAAGGGACCATCGGGGATGTCAATACAAGTAAAAATTCTACTTTTAAAAGCTTCATTTTAACATTTATTGTACATTCCATGACATGACAGGAAGTTGTTGAAAATCCCATTCAAACTGCCCGCGTCTAGAGATAGATAGAGATGAAGAAGATCTAATAATATTTGCATTATGCAAATGACGACAGATTAGATCTTAGGACACGTGACTCGTGATTTACTGATGGCCCATATTCTATATTGAGGGGATGGTAGGGGTCCAGAAACTGCCATGTGACATGGCATGACCCAGTAAATTATATATTGGGGTCCTTGAGAGGCCCTTTAACATGCCAACATCTCAATGTGCCCATATCTCACAGACAAGGCGCGAGCAGTTTTTGGAATGGAAATGCACAGAAGCTTCAGTTATTCAGTTACTTAAATGATTATTGTTTTTTTACATAGGTCGTCCAGGCATGTTGGACTTGAAGGGTAAAGCCAAATGGGACGCTTGGGAAGCTTTAAAAGGGACTGGTCAAGACGAAGCAAAGGAGAAATATATCGCCTTAGTTGGAACATTGGCTGCCAATGATGCATGAACAGGACTTTGCTCATGAGTTATGAAATTAAATTGGTTAAAACAAATTGAACAACTCTAACAATATGATTTAAGAAATTCTATTTCCAGTCATTGATTGATTACTTTTAGTTGTACTATTCACAAAGGAAAATAAACGAGTCATCAACTTAACCTTTAACCCCCTTGGGCTTGCCCAAGACGTGCATCTTATTAACATTTTTCTATATTTTAATTGTACGTTGTAAAGCGTCAAGTTGTGATTTTTTTGCATAAAAAAATTATATTATTTATAAATTTAACATTTAGTAAACTACTAATTAATACACAAACGTTTAACATGTAGGTAAGAACTCGCACCTGAGACAAATATATGTCTGATTTTACAATGTTTTGTTGTACTAATTAGTACAATCAAGATTATGAAATTTTTTTTGAGGACGAATTTGAAATTAACATTAAATTATCGAACTCTACTCTCAAGACTAAAAACCAAGTCGTGTCCGTCTTGTACATGTATAACTGACTGTCAAAATATAATGGTACATCTTCCAACATTTAAAAAAAACATGGATTAGGTTGTATAAAAATGAGTTTTAAATCTTGATTAATTATTAGTAGTATTATATATCATGTCATAAGTTTATAGCTTAAAATGAACAATAATAATTACATAAAATTGCATCATATAACCTTGGACAAATTTTTTTCAATTCATTTTTGATCATACAGACTCTAACTTTATGAGTACAGACTGTACAAAATAATGGCTCTTTTTCATGCATGTATACATAAAGTTATTTAAAAATTGTATATAAAGTGATTACTACATGCGATTTTCCATATTATATGTACATTAAAGCATTGTTCCACGATACTAAGGAAATTTAATAATAAGGATTATATTACTACAATTAAAGCAGTTTCATGTAATTACAATTAAGACACTCTCATACACACAATAAATATGGGTAAGGTTAAGTTAAGCGTGGAATTTAATAATAAAACAACAGAAAAATTTTTAAAATTTTTAACCCCGTTATTCTTTGTCTATCTTTTCGACCTCGGAGGCAATCGTGAAATTCGTGAGGACAAGAAAGAGAAAATGTGAACATAGTTACATCATGTCGGGACTGTAACTTAAGAGACCTTTTAAGATTGTAAGGACAGATTCATTTCCCTGGCCCTTTGGCAATTCAATGAATCTCCGTTGTTCTTTATTTTTCTCAAAAAAAAATGTTATTACTTACCTGTTGACTATAACTTGACATTCTTAAGTTTTGTTGAAAACCATGTATATACAATGTTATAATATAACAAGATATATTTTTGTGTTTAAATTATTATACAAAAATGGGTTGGTTTCATCATGGGAAATATCCACGATCGTGTAGTTTGAGATTGTGCAAACAGAAAACCGTAATGAAGCACATTATGTCAAAGGCTCGTTTGATATGTACATTTAAGTTAGGGTATGTACTTTACTTGAATGGAATTAATATTATAATAATTAAGAGATGGAGAAAAAAAAACAACAACAGAGTTGAAAGGTTTACAACTCAGGGGAGTTAAAGGGACCATAGTTTAATAATATAAGTAGATACATACAGACATTGAGGACATTGACAGAGAGGTTCTCAATATCATATAGTCATCATTATAAATGTGATAAAGTTATATACCTAATGTACCCCCATTATCCTGTTGTAGTTTATATGACTTAGTCACATTGAATGGCATTAGCATTTTTAAAGGAATTTGGTCCAGCTATCTCTTGTACTACAGCATTGTATCTGTACTTTTGCTGTAGGCTGTACTTGACGTGTAAAAAACCCTAAATGTTGACTCATTCCCATGCTCTCACATACTAAATAATAATAATATTAATTTCAACTCAACTTGAGCTTTCAACGTTCACAATGACTTCATTTTTTCTCAGTCCTCCGTGTCTGTATGATCATTGATCATCCCTTGGTTCTTAGTTCTTGGTTTTGATCCGTGTTTTTGTTTGGAGCAAAAACACTGGATACGCATTAATTAAGGAGGTGCCAGTGACAAAAATAATTGACTCATCAAAGTGTTGTCTCTCTCTGACGTGCTGGAAATTGGAATTGGATCATCGACCGGAATAACATTGGGTTAGTTTTACTGATAAATATTATTATTAGTGGTACGTGTCTACGTCTACTACATTCAATATATTATAGTTCATCACATGGTCACTCATACGTGAAAGAGTCAAGAGGTCAGAGTCAGAGAGAGAAATTGGAAATTTGGAAAATTATAATAATATTATTGTGTTTAGTAGACCATTTAGTAAGATCATAATTAGGAACCACAAGGAGTCAAACAAGAGGGCTAGTTAACCAAGTATCTAGTTATCATATCTCCCCGTCTATTAGAATAATATATGGAGAGTCTAAGTAGTAATCCAATCACTGAATTTATGATTATGATTATTGTTGTTGACATTGACGGTCATCATCAAGTAGACTACTTTGAATCAGATCAAAAACCAGAACCACCGCAGACCACAATCTCAACAAGAGACGAATAATAAAAAAAATTGACATTCATTGACATGGACATAAAAGAGTCAGAATGATCATCAGAAAATGTTGATCTTACAATGATAATAATAATGATCATATTCTTCAAAGTCCTGCTGATGCTGTACATCCTTTAACCGCCCGTAGCTTATTATCTGTATAATACATTTATTTATTCCTCTAGACTTTCAATTTTGACTTTGAAACAAAAGAGGAAGTAGTGCACATTAATAGGTATATCTCACAGTAAAATTATTCAAAAATAATATCATTAGTAGGGCATCATTGCATCCTGCATCGTCTATTAAAGTAGAGACATGACTGTCGATTTTAATATTTCAATTTCTATTTAAAGTACTTTCAGTCGGTGAAAAAAAAAGATTTTTTTAAAAGATTGAGAGCAAAGAACAAAAGAGGAAGCTTTAAATGATTGGAAAAAGTTGAGGATGGGTTAATTAATAACCATCACAGTTATAAATTCATCTCACACAGTTAGTCAAAAAATGTGTGAAGATATACCACGACTTTAAAAGTCTCTCTCTCTCATCGTCAGTACTAAATATTCTTTAAGTAAAGATCATCATCATCAAAGAAAACTATTCTCGTCAAGAAGGAAGCATGCACAGCAGACACACACAGAGGATGAATAAGTGAAAAGAAATGTAAATTGAAAAATGTAAAGTTGACTCGTAAAATGGAAAAGTGAGAGAAGATGCAAATTTTTTGTACAAAGCAGAAGAGGACAGGGTACATTCATACAACAAGACTGATCCTCATCATCATCATCATCATCATCATATAATACTTTTATACTTTTAACTATTCCTCAAACATAAGACCTCAAGAGAACGACGACGACGATCAGACCGGTTATTCAAAGTTAAAATCGCAAACGAATATTATATATTACCACTGGCACTGGCACTGGGGACCATAGAACTCACAGGAACAAGATTCTTCAACAAAAATATATAATGTATATACACAATAAGAAATAACACTAGTACTTCTCAAGACATATTTTTGTGTGTTTGCAAAAAAAACAAGACCCATCTTAAAGAGTTTCTTCTTTCGACTGACCACGAAAAGTAAAAATTTTCACACGTTTGACTCTCTGTTTTTATGACGACGAGGTTTGGTTAAGACATGGTTTCTTCAATTTTGACTCCTCAATCAAGATTTAATTCTCTATTCTTTCATCTTTGAATTCAAAGTTTGATCAGTGATACATTTGATTTCTTCAGTGCTCTGATTTTCTTGTAGCGTGCCAAAGTTCAAACGCGGCGTTAGTTTTTTTCCGAAATTCGGATTTTCTATTTTTCTAAATAGAAATTTGTGTTGTGCGTGATCAAATTTTCAACAAATCAAGATCAAAAGGGGAAAGGTTAATCCTGGTGATAATTGATAAGAATTCATCGATTGGAAAACAATATCAAAGGGTCAACTGAGCTGTTGTCGTACATATTTATTGTAATGTGTAATTTCCTGTTGGATTTTGGATTATTACTCTAATTTTTCTGGTTCATCTCTTGTAAGATAATGAATAATCATACATACACATTTTATTCATTTTTTTTATTTACTTTTTAACATAATGTACATTGTACAAAACTGAAAGAGGAAAATTATGCCATAAACAGTATAGATCTAAGGTCAAAATTAAGTTGATATTTAAATAGTTATAATGTTGAGAGAGTTGATGGAACGAAGATACAATTTTTTTTATTGTATTTTGATGATCAACATGATGACGATGACTTTTTGCTAATTTTTTTTTCCTGTACTCGACTGGACACTTGAATCTTGTTTTGAGCAAAAGTTCTCTAAAAAAAGGTCAACTTTTTTTTGTGTCTCTCGTCATCTATAAACATAAAAGATTATGTACAAGAGTACATCGACGTCCTCATGGCTCATCTTTATTTATTTTCTACCCTGGCGACTTGTGATTTTAGAGAAAAAAAGAAGATAAAATTGTACTGAGCAAAAAAAATATATTATCTGTAATATAGTGGCAGTAGGTGCTTTTTTTCCCTTTCGAGATAATTGACTCCGGCCAAAACTCCATCTTGTTCGTCATCAAAATCCTTTTTTATATCTAAATCTTCTTTGTTCATAAACAAAGAAATGAGTAATTTTCTTTGATAAACTCATATAAAACATGTAGTGATTTATAGACAGTTTCTAATAAGTTTATATTAATGATAAAAAGAGAGAGAGAGTAAAGAAAATATAAAGGTGTGTTTATTGGAGATACAAAATGATTAAAAGAATTTTAATTGTATATTAAATTAATTTTTTTCTCTTTTTTCTTTTGTTTGTATAATTTTACAGTAGTTCCAGTTTCAAGGAAAATTGAAGTTCAGAGTCGAGATAGTCAACATTAATTCATGGTGTTGAATTTCCGTGTTACTGAATTATCTAAGCAGTTAAACGTATCCTGTCGCCTTTTCACTTTCCTCTCACTCAGGTCACAGTCATGAAGGTGTGACACGGTGAGATCATGTTGGAATTGGCTGTTTGTCGAGACAAAAAGTGAAAACTATTTGAGAGGAAATAAAAGAAGAAGACGAAATTTTTTGTCAAGTGATTCCCTTCTTACACAACATTTAAACGGTAAACCATTTTCTACACTTCAAAAATACAATAAATAAAATCATTTTAAAGGTAATTGCTGATGGACGATATTAATAATCATATAAAATATCTTTAAACTAATTTTGTATTCATATTATTTGCAGCTGGAGACTCAAAATCCTGTCTCAATTCTTGTCGTCTGATCTACTCCTCCATTGTATACTAGTGCTACATGGTTGTCAGTCTCAGATTTCTGATAAATTTTTGACTCCTTCTTATTGTTGTCCGCATTACAACAACAATAATAGAAGAGACATATTATTATTACATGCAAGATTGAAGGATTGGAATTATTGCATGTGTAAGAATTAGTTTTTCACTCCTCCATTGTTGTCCCCATTGTGTTGAGACTGTGCTATATAAAAATGTGAACATAATCAAAAAAAAAAATCCTTTGAAACTTTTGTGAATCTTAAATGTGCTGCGTGAATTTGGATTTTTTCTGTGTGGTTACTATTCTTTCAACGATTAGTCAAGAATTCTCAAGTGTTTAAATGAATACAAGACTAAGGAATTATGAGAATGAAGGAAGGAGAAGACATTGTTGTTGATGAGAAGAAGACTAGGAAGAAGAAGAACTCTCACCAATAAACTACAATCTACATTCATCTCTCTATACAAATCCAAACAGACACACACACATAGACAAAGTGGTACGTTTTAGCATTTTTGGTAAATTGTAAATTGAGCATTACTTAAATGACATGGTCGTGTCTCATTATTAAGGATTATTTGTTTTTCGTGTGATTTTCTTTTTTGCATATATTCTGCTAATCGTTCTCAGTCTCACATATTTACTACTTTACTACTAAAATCTTCACAAATAGATTTTAGTATGGGACACAGCGGCTGACTTGCCAGTTTAATTCATTTGTTGTTTGTTTTTTCATCACTTGATTATGAATGAGGATGTGGAGAGGGTATTATTTAGGAACTTTTGTTCATTGGATTTAACAGCATCATTTCACAAATGACAATCATAATATTTCTTTTTGTTTAACCGGTGATTTTGATGCAGACACATACCACATAGGCATGTTTTATGTCTACTTAATATTTATTTATATTCTTTGTACAGAGGAAATAAAGCATAAAGTAGTATAACATAATAATGTTGAGTAATCTCTGTTTATATTTATAAGGCCTGTAACTTTATTTAATCCTAATTTTCTTCTCTTACAGATGATGTGAATTCTCAAATGACCAAATGATATCATCGCAAAAAATATTTCCACATACACAACCAATTTAAAGCAACACAAGGAAGGAGAGACTCTCAAGTCTTGAGTTGTTTTTTTGCTGACAATTTTTTTATTTGAACATTAAAGTTAAAGATGCCGACTGGAGCAGTGGCCAAGAAAATAGCTCTTTTTGAGTTTCCAGTGGAAGAGTCCTGTCGTTTGAAGAGGAAGCATGCCATTAAAAGAAGGAAACAAAAACAAGACGGGATTTGTCGTGACTCACCAACATCCGAAGAAGGATCAGAACAATCGATTGCCTACAGTTATTCCCGATCCGAATCGGATTTATGTAGTCCGTACGACTACGGTACTCCCACAGAATTAAACTCAATTTCTTCAGTCTCTCGACAGTCAAGTCCATCAATAGGAGACCACGATCATCCCCCAGATAATACTCAACTCATTGATAATGATGATGAAAATGGTGAAACACACGCGAGTCGTGACAGTGGTAAGAGTGAAAGTAGTACTATTGACGAAGACTGTGATGATGTGCCGCCTGATTTAATTGGGTCTACTTTCAATCAAGTAGAAACTCCTACTGCCCTACCAACACCAACCCATGAGAATTACTATGCTGATGATGTATTCCTGTGTCAAAATAAAATTAATCAAAACCGTCCAGTCACAGTAGAACAAGTTGAATTAGAAAATTGTGCTCAAAGTTCAAATGGCAAGAGTAAAAAATTTAAATTCCAATCAATTTCTTCTTTAACAAATAGTGCCAAGAAAAAATGTTTGACAAGTAAAAAATTATTTTTCTTTGGGAATAATTTCCTCCCTCAAACTACAATTAGTATTGGTGGTGGGAATGTGAGTACTATGAATAATTTAGACATGTTGAAAGACAACAACACTCTAGGCTCTCTATCTTCACGTTGTCGCTCAAAATCTTTATCAGAAATTGAAACATTACCATCATCTCAAGTAGCCATTCTAGTAAATAATAAGAGTACAACCAAAACGAATGAAAAGAGAGTCAAATCCAAAATTCAACTCAAAAATATTCTTGACATGCTTAAAACCACGGAAAAAGAAATTACTCCCCCTTGCCCCACTCATGAAAATAGTGAGCCTTTCTACGAGGAAATCAAAAACAACAAAGACTTAACAGGCAATCAAATAATTGAGATTTCTACAGATACAACAGGAGGAGGAGGAGGAGAACAAGGAGAGAATTTAAAAACAGGAGCAACAGCAGGGGTTATAAAAGAATTGACAAGTTTAATAAAAACTACCACCGCAAAACAAGCAAAGACAAGCATATCAGTAATGTCAACATTGAGATTAAAAGACAAAGGAAAGATTGGCACGTGTATGAATCGCCGTCATTCCACAACAGACTCCCCAACAACAACTTTGACCGTAGGAGTTCTCCCCGTAAAAGGTAAAACATTTTAACAATAAAATACAATCTTTATGATTACTAGTTTTACTTTATTCCTTATAGGATCATGATTATCACTAAACTTTAAGTCATTTTTCCTCCACAACATTACATTACGAGTATACATAAGAATGAACTTTACGTAACCCAACACCTAACCTTTGATAGGATTTAACGCTCCAAGATTTCATGTTAATTTTTGATTTTGGCAAAGTATTTTTTTTAATTCAACTTTCAAATATATTCAAGTGACATACTGTAGACAGCTGGTCTTTCATCTCCTTTTTTTTGTGCAAGTCTAAAATGTATGAAAATTAGTGTGAATTCATATTCAGATTAATGTTGAGCACATGTGTACATTTTATTAGTTTTGTTAGTTACTATTTTCTCTTGTTTAGTTTTTTTGGGGGGCTTGTATTTTAACAATGAAAAGTCTCCGACGTTTGTCTTTTATTGTCGCTTCGGGATAGTTCGTGCTCTGACTTCCTTTTAGCAGTGACCACTATTTTACATTTTTATTTATGTTTTTTTTCTCTCTTTTTCCTTGATTTCTGATAGAGAGGACAACATATGAATATTTTTTTGTGGACTTTTTGTCTTTGTAAAACTCAAAAAAAAACATTTTTTCCATTGGTTCTCACGGCATAACATTTGACAATTACCTTTTTCATTGCCAAATGTCAGAGAGATAGACATTTTTCAAGGAAAAAAAGAAAAGGAGACAAATTTCTAAGCCAACTTATAATAGTGGCTTAGTTTTTACACACTTTTAAAGAAATCAAGTTGAGAGAGATACATTTTCCATTTTATATTTCATGTCTTAAATCTCTAAAAGTCGAGTCTCTTCCGTCATGCTGGTTATACCGTAGTTGTACATTTTGTTGAGATTGAGAAAGGGATAATTTACCCTTATGGTAGTTTTACAATGTGTTGATATTAGTAAAATAAATCTAATTCTTGTAAAATACTTTAAGTATATTAAACTAAGTTAGTTAAATGGAAGAAAAAATTGACCTGCTTATTACATTTGGGTACTATCACCTATATACCTTTTGGTCTGGTAAAATATGATGATACCAGGAACTCGTAACATTTTTGTAATGTAATTTTTTATTTATTAGTCGTGAAATGTATTAAAATACATTGTACGCATACATTAATAAGAGGACATGTTTGTCCCCCATTAGCAAAATTAACCCATGTCCTGTCATCATGATGTATGTGTGTGCACTGTATAATATCATAGATAGTTGTGGTCTACCACATATATTTGTCGTCAATTTCGTCATTGTTTGCCAAAGAATCGCCGACTTCTCCCTCCTGTCCTTGTCAATGAGCTTGAAAGAAAAAATTTTAAATAAGATGGATGATTCCATTATGGTTATTACTATTATGTGGTAGTCTACAAAATTATTTTTAAATGGTTCCGTTTGGTTTTTTCATGTGGTTCCTTAATGCCGGTTTGATTCCCGTTAATAGTTTTGTTTGAACTCAAAGTATTGACTATAAAGTAAAATAATTTTAAAAGTGGTTTTCATAATATTATTATGAATATTAAATACTCAAAATTCAATTTATTTTGAATTCATAACTTTTGTGACAGTGACAACCCAAAGAGAGAGAGAGAGGGTAGATTCGTCGAGCGTTATTGAAATTAATGTCATGTCAAAATTTATGCGTGTGCGTGCATGACAGTTAAAAGTTTTGTAATTAACTCAAACTTCAATATTTACGTACCACCACAAATGCTACCACGACTCTTTATTACAAAATAAAGAATGATTCTTATTATTATCGTGGGATTCTTTAAGAATCCCACGTTATAATCATAAATATGACAATCATAACTTTAATTAAGAATTCTCTCTGTCTGTCTGCTCATCATGGCATTACATTTAACTGCTGTAAAACCTACGCACCTTAAGAAATTTTGAAGTTTTATCACTGCATGAGCGTACAGATACATTGTAATTATGTACGGCCAATGATGACTTTCTTAATTTTTTAATTTCAACGGCTCATTTTAAACAATGTTTGAAAGACTATAAAAAAAGGCGAAAGAATTTTATATTGGTCATTAAATTATTAACTATTTTAAAAAGAAAGCACAACAAGGTTCTACACTATTCTCTCTCTCTCTATTTATACACTACAATGATACAATACTATTTTAAACTCGTAAAAATTCTCATCATTTAATTTTTTAAAAAGAAACTAGAGACTGGTTATTTTTTTCATCTTAATAGACAATGGTACATTGGATAATAATTTAATAAAAAGAAAAACCTGGGCGGTGGTGGACCGTGTCGATAATATATAAAAAAAATTCTATCTGTTCTGTACAATATAAATTACTAAATTAAAAATCCACTATTCTTCAAGTAAGAAGCGTCAGACTTGAATTTGAAACACGAAATCAATCATAAATGGTATAGACAGACAAGAAATTCAATAAGAATATAGAGCCACTCTCTGTGTATAGATCCCAAGAAAATATACATGTACGTCAATAGGTTATATTACCTGTATAAAATGTGTATAAGAAGAACCGTTAAAGGACTGAAGGCGTATCTTTATACTTCATTACATTAGATTTATATTATTATTATTATATTTTTGAGTATAATTTTCAATGCTAATGAGGCACTACATCAATATTCTGGATCTCCAAAGTGCAAAAAAGTATAAAGAGGCAAGCATGTGCATAAATCAAATTCAACACACCTATCTACATACTACATAATATTCTAATGTAATAATCAGACAAAATATAGAATATCAGGGATATATCTTTATAATACTAATACTAGTTTGGCAAAAAAAATCTGTGTCTTATTTAAAGCCTCAGACCTCTAAAGAATATAAAAAGGCTAGTGATCTATTGTACTTTGTAAACTAACAATAAGTACAGTAAAAAAAATTTACATTTTTCAATCTTCACAACTTGCTAATTCATTTTGAATATGTTTAAATTGAAGAATTCATTTTTCTTCTTCTTCTTCTCATTGACTTGTTTTGGGAAAATAAACGGGAGACTCCCTCGCAGACTAATCGTTGTATGTACAGTGCAATTTTTTTTGCTGCTGTATCTGTAGTTTGTGTGTCAATTGTTGAAAAGATAGTGAGTGGGTTTTTTTTGTGTAATATTAATTTCAATGTAGGTTTTTCATCTTCTCTCTTTCTACTGTGAATTCTTCTGAGGTTTTGTGTACAGTTGAATAAGATCAAACATAATAATTATAATGTTATACATACTCTCCTTACAATCATCATCATCAGCACATGAGCGTAACGTTATATTTATCGCATCCATGCTCTGACAATATGTAGGTACAATAATAATATTAATGATACAAATTCTTTTTTAACTATGATTCCCCCTCCCCACACACTCATGCCAAAGGAATGTCCCTATGAGTTGCTTTATAGAGCTGAAAACTGTGGACTTGAGAGTCCACATAAGAACTACAGTACATATGTACACACTATTGTTGGGGGAATATAAGTCTGTCTACCTTGAGAATATTCCAAATTTAGGTAACCCCCCAGGGGAATACTTTCACTCGTCATATTATTATGACTACCTTTAGTGTCTGTATAGATATATACGAGTTATATTTCAATCGTTTGCCATTCTCATTCAAAGCCTCTTATATTTCTAACCACATGCTTTTTTTTTCTTGTTGCTTCTATTGCCTACAATTAGTAACCTACAGTCTTATCCCTTGATTCTTTTTTTTTGAATGCTTTGTACTAGTAAAAGTCTTTTAAAATTCATGTACTTACCTAAGTAAGTATGTTCTGTATATAGAGCGTATGTTTTTTAGTATAGAGAGAGAAATGAAGAAATCGCCATTCTATTCCCATCAATATAAAGTACATTATTATGTCGTTGAGGACGAGGACCATCTTTTTTTGCTTTTATAAAGCTGTACAATTGCAGTTTTTTTGTATGTACGAGTACTCGTACACTCTCCTTAACCCTTTGTCCCCGAACTAAGAGAGACATCTAAAATTGCATTGCTGTTATGCTGCGCTTTAATCTACGAGTACAAATTTTTATTCGCGTGTTTATATCTGTAATAATAATATAGTTAAATCCATCTGGTTTATATAGTTGTCTTGTTCTTGTAGAGTTAAAAGAGTTAAGATTTAGCCTACGCCTTATTAAGCTCCTTACATTATAAACTTACTAAACAAGGAGGAGAGGAGGAGGACAACAAAAAAAAGAATTGAATGCTTCACTAAACCTTTATTAATTTAGAAGATTTTTATTTATATATAGCTACAGGCTCAAGCTCTTGACAAATTAAAAAAGAAGGTACAGTTTAAAGCTGATTTAAATAGACGTGAAGGGATAATTTCATGTGTGTGAACTTATCAGTTAATAACGGAATCAAAAAAGAGAGAAATATACAAGTACTGTTGGCGTTGATTTTGGCCAAAATAAAATAAAAATGAAGATGGTCTACTTGTCAAAGTTGAGTGGAGGTTGAGAATTTTTGTGTTACAAAAGATTCATGTTGTACAAAATCTTCCTTTTTTTTCTCTCTCTCTCTCTCTCTCTTTGTTGGGATTAAAAGATCCTGCATTGCGCAATCAATAATATTAAAGTTTTTTTATCATGTGTTTGAGACTAAGACCAGGTGATGTAAAAAAATGTATTATTATAATGTGAGTGGGTAGGGGGTCAATTGAATGAAGGTGATGGAAGATTACAAAGAATCTCTTTTTGAAAAAATTTTGTAACTCTTCAATATACAACATATGTACACACAAATGTAGAGAGAGAGACTCGCGACTAAAACTCTTTTGAGTTGAATACATTAAAAAAATTTATATAAATTTTTACATGGCATACATGGAATTCCTTGGTGGATACAAATATGGTCAAGTCATCATCATCATGCCATTTTCATTTGGTTTTGGTTCATTCGTTCCAAAGGCTTTTTTTTACCTAGTGTAATTTTTTTTGGCAGTATGTAGATATTATACAAGAGTAATAGAAACGTTTTTTTTTTATATTTTGAATCCATGCAGAACCAGCCCATCATTTTTATTTTGGTCATGAATGATGATGACGATGACTTAGAAAATTAGCAACTCTACAACTACAACACTCTGGGGATACTCAATACAGTTCTCTCTCTCTCTCTCTCTCTCTCTCTCTCTCTCTCTCTCTCTCTCTCTTGTTTTGACTCAATTGCTCCCAAATGAGATAACATTGGACTAAATAGAAATATAATATAGATAGAGGTGTCAAGTATTACTTTTTGTGTTATAGGTCTTGCTCTTATTTTTCTTTGCTGGGACTGATACAGTTAAATGTCATGTCAATTGTATGTACAGTATATTTACTGTTCAGGGGCTATTTTTGTGTGGGTTTTAAATGCACAGATATACTAACTATACTACACATAAACTAGTTGTGTGTATTATGGTAAAGTGAGAGGGGAAAAAATATATAGATAGTTTGCTGCACTATTATAATTGTTGGTTGTTCCTTGGATTTTAACTGTGGGTTCTTCACAGTTTGATGTATTAGGTTTCTTATAGAGTTGATTGTAGGTACTCAAACTCTTACTTGTAGTACTCTTTTGCCATTTTGCTTATAAGAGGATGACTGTTAAAATATACACATACACCTTTGCTATCCTATACTCCTTCTATGGTTTACTCTCGTACAATGCTAAAGAGTGTATGCTGTATTTTGTATGTTTTGCTGGGTTCGCGGTTCGCCTGCCTCACTCCATTGTTACTTAATTCTCTCTCTCTCTTTCTGTATGTTTCTATTGACTAGAGGCGAAGGCGAAAAGGAAAATTTTACAACAGCAATCTCAATCCTTTTCTACACTACATAATTTAGTTTGAGTTGAAGCTACGTACATTGAAGACTGAGAACGGTCTTGTTCTCATTTCTTCTGTACGTCATTATTATTATTTTTTGTTGTTGTCAAAGTTCGGATTTTTCCCATTTTTGCTGTTGCTCTATTGTACTGTATTGTACATCAACCGATATTCGGGACGTTAATTTTGTGACCAAAGTGTGTCAAAAAAACATTTGATTTTACATATATACGTTGTCGTTGTGTCTTACTTTGTATTTAATTTAAATTGTTCTTTTTGACTTTTTTGGTGGTGTGGATAGAATTCCACATGATTTTTTGTTTGAATTGTCAATTTTTCTCACGGCTTTTACAGTCCTGAGTCTCTTCAAAAAGTTTGTGTTATTTTTTTTGAATAGAATTTAAGAGATGCTCAACTCAATTCAACTCATCTATTAAATTCCTAGTAGAACGAACACATTATTTATTTAAACTATACAATAAGTGGTTTTGTGATTGTGGTTCTTGAGTTGTATTGGTTTTAGTCTTCTTTTTTTCTGGTTGTGGTCGTGTCTTGTTGTCGTTGACAGACTGTTTTGGCCATTTTTCATGAAAATGTTAAAACCCGTTTTTTCTTGTGTTGTGTTTAACTGAGTGTGTGTGAATTCACTATTATCACCTTTTAGGATAATATAATATTATCTTTAGAGAGATTATACAGTGAGATTTTGGTTGTTATTTTTTTGGGGGATAAAAAAGAAGACTGTAATTTTAACCAAATTATATGAGAAAGATTGTAATATATGCGAGAGTGCCAGAGAGATAAAAATTACAAGCGGTGTTGAATTTCTGCATGGATTATAACTACAAGACCATTTACTCTCATATATGAGATTAGTTGAACAATTAAATTAGTGGAATATAACGGAGGCTGGTTAAGATAATGATGAGAACGGGAGAGTAGGAATGACAATTAGTTTGAAATATATAATGTTCCACACACATGATAATTCATGTGGTCTACTACCCAACTGAGTGTCCCTTTAACAAATTACAATATAATAAATTGTAAATTATAGTCTTTATCATCTCCACGACAAATTTAAAGGGAGGACCTTTACTGTTCTTAATTATTGTTGGGTGGTTTTACATCAAAAAAAAACTTTAAGGAAACTGGACTCACTAAATATCAGTCTCTCTGTTACAAAGTAGGAAGTGTTACAACTGTAGGCTTGAATAATTTTGTGGTTGATTTGGTTTTTTTGCAAGTGCATTGTTTATTATTGTAATTTTATCCTATTGACAAAAGTTCGTTGGAGTTTTTCCTCCTGTCAATCTATCTCTGTCGAATGAAATGAAGGGGGAGGTGACAATATGATCTTAATCTTGAGCTGTATCACTTGCTCTTATGCTCATTCAGTATCTGTACTTGTACACAAGCTGAGGGAGTCTTAAGGTCGACTCTGTAGTTCTTTTTTTATGTCTCATTCACTTCTACGACAAACTTGGTCATTGCCTTGACGAGGATGATGACGACGACCAAGAGACAGTGGAGATAAAGAGAGACAATACAAAAAAAATTTTTACGTGTAGTGCCCCTCTCTCTCTGTAGAGATGAGGAGATCAAGGAATTGTTGCAAAACCCCTCTACAGTCAACTTATACAATTTAACATTACATCGAGAGTCGTTCCTTTTTCGTTTCAAACGTCAAAATCGTTTTTGGCAAACCGTTGACATTAAATTATATTTCTACTTTTTATACAGTAGTAGGAGTTTGTCCATCGTTCGAGAACAAGAACTTGTGTTGTGTTGTTTGTGTGTACTTTTAATATTTTGTGTACTGTATATTTTGTGAGGACAATAGGATTGCGTTTTTTTTTCAAAAAAAAGATGTTGTAACTTAATCACATAATGTGAATGCAGTTTTGTGAATCTTTGAGAGAGAGAGACATGGGAGAGTAATCACGAACCATTTCACAGAGTCAATAATAAAGAGAAGCTCCTTGGCATGCAAAATTCTTGACGGTACCTTCTTTTTTTATGTACACAACACAATTGCAGTGGCAACTGGCAGTGAACACTCAAAAATTTTTATTGGAGACGAGACAAGTGTCATTTTATTCTATAAAAAAGAAGATACGAGAGCAATATTATTTGTTTTGATAAAAATAAACTACACAAGCTATACTGAGGGGGGTACACTAAATGTGAATGTAAAAACAGTAAAAATATTTATTACCCCCATGAACTTTGAAGAATTTAATATAAGCCCAAGACTTTAAAAAATGAAGAGTAAAAACTAATCCTCTTAGCTGGGGGTAGAAAAGAGGGAATACTCGTACAGATAGGGGTTAGAAGAGAAAAACCAGTGACAAAATTTAGAGTGACGATCCAAAATCTTTTTTGAGAGACAGTTTTCAGTAGTGACTTTCATTCCAACGCTGTGGGTACTGTACCTCATAGTATAGAGGTATATGTGAAGCTGGTGATTATTGAGTGTCAGTCCTTTCTTTTAACTTGATTGTTCCCAAGTGTCAGTCCCGTCTCATCGTCGGCAATGGCACAAGGAAGAAACTTTTTCTTGTGCTTCACATTCTCATATTTAATTTTTTTGAGCTCTCGCTTCCTGTGAAATAAGCCTTCAATTTAGTGCAAGAGAGAGAGAGAGAGAGAGACAATCAAAAAAATTTTTATTCTCTCTCATCGATTGTTATATACCTCCTGTCACCCTCACCGAGCTTCAAGTTCTTTTTAATTTTAAAGTTTAACAACTAATTTTCTTCCATCGTCATCATCATCTCAAGTTTGAAAGCGTGTCGAGACTTTCATCATTGTCTTTTTTTCTCTTTCTTGTGTTTGTTTGCTACAATAAATAAATAAAGAAGAAGTCTTGAACGTGAATTACATTTGTATTTGTATTGTACCAAGAAAATGAGGAAGTGGAAACGGAATTAATACAAATAAAATAATAAAAGTCAAGCAACCATGTGGAATACCATTAGAGTGAATTTATGAGTTAATTTTGAAAAAATAAATAAAATAGACAGTCAAAATGGTTGTGGAAATATTAGCAGCCAATAAATCTCTCATTGAAGTAATCTACTCACCAGAATTACCAGTAAATAGAATCCCAACAAAAAATTCTACACCGGAACTTGTCTCAAAAGGTCGACATTGGCCAGGAGGATCAACAAATTGTGGTGGTGGTGGTTATTACAGTACATCGACGGGAGGGACTCCTGGTTCATATCGTGATCCAGATTATGGGAATCCAGCCTCAGTTTTGTACATTGATTGTTCATTTGATTTACAAACAAAAGTTTCTTCTAAAACATGTCATGGACATAATAGTATTTATGGAGCCAATTCTAATGAAGATTATTATGATGAAGGAGACATTAGTTTTCTCCGTGTAAAATGTCCCAGTAATGGCTCTTTCTTTGAGGAACAAGAAATATGTGCTTTTGTCAAAGAATTTAGTAAGTTTTTTTTAAAAAATCAATCATTAAAAATAATTAACAGTTAAATACTATATTTAAAAAAACAATTTAATAGAGTACATAATTAAATTTAATACAGAAACGGAAGAGAGGTTAAATAGTAGAGAGTTGTAAATTAATAGAATTAATTTTCTGGGAAATTTTCTTACAAGAAATTCTCCACACACATACAGGCAGTATAATTTTTCAACGGTACATAACTTCCGGATTATTGCCATGTTATGTTATAGAAAGATGGGAATTGTAAACTTGTGATATTATTTGTAGATAGTCAGAGTCAAAATGGTGTAAAATAATGAGAGTGTGGAGTGAGAGTATTGTAAATAACATATTTAACTTTTGTAACTACAAAAGTTATATAAATATCAAGGCGAAGGTGAAATAATGCTAACAATTAATTATAGAGTTGAATTCATTCATAATCAATCTAAAATGCTACATTTAATTTTTTCTCTAATTACATTCCACACACTTTTTTGTCTTAATCCTCAACCAGTACATTAATACAATGTACAGATATCCGTATCTGTAGTACTTACAAGAGTGACTACGCTAATGTAAGAAGATTGGATTATAATTATCAAGTGTATTATTTATGGTGTAATGTTATGTAGAATATGGGCGTGCTCACCTGTTGTCTTCAAGTGTATTTTTTTTCTTGTCAATGTGTAAATAGTAAATATAGAGGAAGGTAAAGTGGAAAGTTATTATGTGGAGGGGATAATATGTACTCGTACATTCTTACAAAGATTCAAAAGATAAAGTTAAGGACGAGTCATCCGTGACTTTTTTTTCTTCTTCTCATTCAAGTCAATTCAAAAGGAGGATTTTTTCTGGAAAAAAAAGTATTTTAGTTCTTTAGAGGACAGAATAAAATGGTAGACACCTCAAGGCTGTCTTGTTGATTTGTTCTTTATTATGAACTTTTATGCACAATTTTTTTTCTCTCTTTAACTAAACTTGTAACTACACTAGTAATAAATGTAGTGAACAATTTGCATTTTTACATTTTTATGTTGTTTAGTATGGAAATTGAACCAAGGTGTAGTTTTCTAGTACCTCTATCTTTCTGTCCCAGACTATTCTGTTTAAATTCTTTTTTATCTTCTTAATTAACTCTTCCATCTCTCATTTAAGTGTACGAGTATGTGTGTCGGAGATGATTTTTTTCCAGCAACTTTTGGGTTGGTCTCGTACAATGTAATGGAGATTAGTTGTTGTATAAAATAGTAAAACAATTCCTTTTTTGCCAATAAGTGGAGATTGAGAGCTACAAAAGGAGTCATAAAAATTTCCTCAATATTTTGTAATCGATATCCATTCCCTCTTTTCTTGATCGTGATGATTATAAATTATATTTTTATTAATTTTTTTTTTTGTATATTATTATGGACAGAGAAGATTATTGTCTTTTCTGGATGGTCTATGAGGTAATTGAATAGAACTGTGTAATCTTCTTCTTTTTTGAATAAAATTATACAGAGTTAAAATTGAATGGAATGGGGGATGAAACTATGGAAGTGAATAGTGAATTTTTTTTTCCATTGTGTAACTTCTGTTTCGTGCTCCTCTCTATAATTTTAAGTTTAATCAACTCTAATTTCCTTATTCACTAACAATAAAAGTTAACGTAATACTAAGTATGAGAGTGTTTAAATTTAATACTATTTAATTTAAAACATGGTATTTGTTCAATAAGGCGGTTTTTTAGTTGGCTATTGTTCACTTCCATTTTCTCTCTTGATTTTTTCAAAAGACAAACTCTTCAAGTTTACTTTGACTGGCTTAAAGACTAGAAAGCTAATTGAAATTTTACAAAGAGAATAAAAAATACAGACAAATTTTTTTTTGTTTAAAAATAAACCACTCTAGTTTACTTATTGAATAAGAGAGAAAATCTAGTTAAAATACAAAAAAAAATCCTTAAATGATATCATGATCTCTTTTTTCTTATAAATAGAAAATGAAAAGGCAGAAGAACTTTTTTTTATACATTTTCTTGAAGAAAGATTCTGCAATATATGAAAATTACTTACCTTAGCTCGTGTCTTGGGGGGGATTTTTTTTACTACCTATGTATTATGTTACAGATCTCTTAAATAGGGACAAATTTTTCGAAGAGACAGATTGTGAGAATTTTTGAATGAAATTACCCACACAGGAGAGGATAATTATGAGTGTGTATATATGAAACCACAAAATTGTAATCTATTTTAATACCCACATAATGTAATAATGAGATTTGAGAAGTTATATTTGCATTTTGTGCGTATATGGGCATACCCCTGTCTGCATGTATCCAATAGTACACAACATAAATAAGGGAATTGTGGTGGAGGGAGTCGTGACTTGTGTATTTTACAGGTTAAATTTTAATATGTGTCACACACTATCATTCACACACCTGTACATAATATGTACTACATATCTATTAGCAGACTCTACAAAACTGGGTGGCTGAATGCACTACAAAATACAAACATAGTCCGACTATTTTAACTTATACATAATTATTATTACAAACGTGTGAAATAATTGCAAAACTTTTTTTTCCCTTGAGTGAAATTGAAACTCTTTTTTACTTTTATAATTTAAATGTATCTTAAAATTTTCTCATGTATCTTTTTGGTAACATGAGAAATGGACCGGTGACGACCGGCCTTTAGAAAAGTGCATAAAAAACAAATTGTACAATTCTAAATAGTATTTAGTAAATACTATTTACATTGTACATAATGAATGCAATGTGAATTTTTTTTGCACACGTATTTGTTTTAATAATTAAGTATATTTACAGTTTGTTTGTAGGATGAAACTGAAATTAATGTAGGTGTGACTGGGATTTTTGAACTGAATTCCACTTTTTTAAAATATTATTTAAAAGTTATTTTAGTAATGTAAAATATGTAAATTGCTGTTGTGTGTTATTAATGTACAGTTGAGGAAGAGATATTTAAATTGGAACAGGAACAGTCCAAATTCTTTTTTTAATTATACAAATATATGTACAAATTCTAGAGTAGAGTATCTGTACATGTATTATTTTACTGACTGATAATTGTTGCAAAATGGGATTTGAATCTCAAATTAGTCTATTATTTCTATCTCTTAGTTTACGTAGGAATTAGAGAGTGAAATTGTATATATAGAATGGAGAATATAATTTGCATAAAACTCTGTGCCAAAAGAGAGAGATGACAGTTGTCCTCAATATAAATATGAATAATTAGGATCAAAGACACAAGAGCTGTAACAGAATCTGTAGGATGAATTTTAAAATTCAAAAATGATAAAACAATTGAGATGTACTGTACTCGTACTCGTAGTCTACCTTTTTGATTCTTCAATTCCCCTTCTATTTTTTAATGATGGTTGATGGTTGCGGTTCTTGTTTTTTTTGTTGTTTTTTTGTCATGTCGTAATTTTTGAGAGTTGTAGAATTAAAGTACTTTTAATGAAGTTACAATCTACTCTATTTTATTTTTATGAGCTCTTCTGTCTCCATTCTAACTCATTCTATGCACTACTTGCTTCTCTTAACTTTATTACCAATTTCCCCTATTTAAAAAGAAATAATTATCTCTAAATTTTTCACGATATTCAAACTAAGAGAGATATGAAGATGAAACATTTCATCATGTGGACTTTATTTAAATACTACATTAGTGAATTCTCCTTAACCTGCCATTCTGAATAATTTGTAATAATAAATGTAAAAAAGAAGCAGAAAAAATTTGTGGAATTTATCTCAAAGAATTTTAACTACAGGCTGAATCACTAAAGTTGATTAGGGTAAGATGATGAAAGATTTAGGGAAAAGATGGAAGAATTTTGTAAAGGATAAGAATATACAGATAGATCTTTAATGGAAGAGAGAATGCAAAAATTCTCATTTCTCACAAAATCTCTCTGTAAAAGATCGCTATACAATTTTATAATATGTGTCCAATTTATTACATTATTTATGACTGATCGTGGGCTGGTCAAGCCTCAAATAAAATTCAACGACGCTTTTTTTTCTTTCTCATCTTCTTTTTTGATCATTTATTATTATTACTCCATATCTCTCTCTCCCTCTCTCTTCATTCGTGTACTTTATGAATGTAAAAAAGTAGGGCTGTAGTCCATTTTCCTGTATTATTGATTCTCAATCCCTGTGCTCCAATTATTTTAATATTTGAAAACAATTTTTTTATGATCCTTCACCTCGAAATATATTTTTTTTTGTGTCGTTTGAGTTTGACATTATCATTTTTTCGTGTATCCAATAAAGATTTATTATTTTCACATTAAAAAAAGTAGACTTGTATTGAATTTGTATATTAAAATAATTTTACCTATTAAATTAAATAATAAAAAACAATATTAAGTTTTTTTGGAAATGATGGTCAAGTCTTTTAATGTAAAGATTGACAACAAGAAAAAAAAATTAGTCCAATTCTTTTTGAGACTGAAAACCTACATTTTGAGTGATAATATTATGATTTGTATTATAACGTTTATTATGTAATAACAAACAGAATGAGAATAAGGAGGGGGGTCGTGAATAATAAAACAAGATAAAAATTAGGTAGTCGAAAAAAATGAAATAATCTTTTTTGAAGGCAATTTTTTTAGAAGGGGAAGGATAATATTATGTTTCCTCAAAAAATCAAAAGAATTATTTTAATTTGACTCATGTGGCTTGATTATAATTGTCTATGTCCTTTTTGACGTAACATGTACAGTGTACACGTACAGAAGGTTTTTTGGACAGTTTAGAATGGAAGCACACACACAAAAAAATGAAGAATTAAGGCATCACAGTGTGAAAATGGGAATGTATCTATCTAATACAATTATACATTTTTGTGTGTTTATATAAATTTAGTTGGGTTGGATGAATTGGAATCGTGGGCTATATGATCATCGTGTATACAAAACACAATAAAAAGAATTTATTTTAGTTCAATTTCTCATATGTACATTAGCCAGCCATAGCTAAAGTCTATTGGCAAAATGGGAAAGTCAAGGAGCATAAACTGTAACATTTGACAAGGACATACGGAAAGGTGCTTTGTACATTAAAAGCTAATAAGAGTCTCAAATCAGAGTCGTTAAATGTGAGTTTGGTTTTTTTTACTTTACGTGGCCCAGAATTAAGAAAAGGCACAGAATTATTTAATAAAATTAATTACGGCAAAAATAAATAAGCGTTCATGTAGATGGTGACCATGATAAAGAGTTAGAATTTAGATATGTAAAATGATTGTGATTACAAAATTTTAAGTCTGTTAAATACAGACTAACATTAAATTTACTTGTAAAATTTAAAAGGCCCCTTTTATGTATACCTACTACATTTTAATGATAAAAAAACCCCTTGTAATCGTTTCAGATGAAGACTCTCCACGACTTGGCTCAAGTCCACCCACTCCACCAGCCTATGAATCTTTGTACTCGGAACCAATTTATGGACAGTCATCTATGTCAAATTCAGCTGGTCACCCTCTTTGGACACCCTCCCCATCCATTGCCTGTACTGATACTGAATTAAATTATAATGCCTCAGTGTCTTCATTTGACCAAAATTCCTCCATTTACTCAGCCAATTCTTATGGGAAAAGTCCAATTAATTTTAATTTACCGACTGGGTCTACTAGTAAGTTTGAATCAATATTTATGAAACAATTTTAATGATGTTTTATTTTTTGAACTTAACAT
Source organism: Arrhopalites spinosus (assembly GCA_034700945.1). Taxonomy (NCBI): domain Eukaryota; kingdom Metazoa; phylum Arthropoda; class Collembola; order Symphypleona; family Arrhopalitidae; genus Arrhopalites; species Arrhopalites spinosus. The sequence continues at coordinate 46,166 of JAQIVZ010000407.1, forward strand.
TTGTTTTTTTTAAATTTTAGATTATGGCCAAAAAACTCTGCCTCCACCACCCACTTCCTCAATCTCAACGGGGAAACTGAATTCTTCGCCAAGTGAATTGCCAAATAGATTTTCCTCAATAGCAAAAACAGCGGGACGTAAATTAGCCAAAAAAATATTGTCAATTCGGCGAGCTTCAAGAACTAGCTTTGATGTTGAGTCTCATCATCATCCAAGTCAAGGGGTCAATATTGGTCGGGGTGTAGGGACAGCTCTAGAGGCCAGAAGAGTTTCCTCACCAGCCAAAATTCAGTCAACATCAAATCGAGATAATTATAATCAAATTTATGCTTACAGTAGTGACAGTTTTAGTGGATCTAGTAGTACAAGTGGTAGAAGTAGTAGTGAAAATCCTGGAATTAAAAGATCAATTTCAAGACCAAATATTCCACCCCCTGAACCTCCACCAACACCAACAAATTACAATCAGTCAAGAGAAATTCCTCCAACTTTACCCCCTCCAAATCCTACTTCTATGACCAAGAGGGGAGTACAACCGAGTAGAGTTAGCTCCATGTCACGATTGGATGAGAGTGGATTTGGGTCATTGAAAAGTAGTCGGGATAATTTGGATGATGATAAACCATTATATTCTAATTTAATCCAATTGACTCCTAAGACTACCAAAACAACAGATTCCAATAATTATTTAACCAGCAATACGATCACCACTACCAACTCTACAAGTCTCAATAAAAATTTTGAGAGTAATCATGATGATTTTGATGACTATGAAGACTCAGACTTTTACGATTCGGATTCTGAATTAATCCGAAATTTTGTGGCGGCTGTACAACCAATCTATTCAATGGAGGAAGAACCCTTGTACCAATACTATAATTATGGCATCTCGTTAAAAGTAAATTCTTCATAATTTTTTTACAATTAAATCCATGTTCATTTGTTGTTTTGAATAACATATAAATTTTGATTGTTTTTTTACTAGCCTGAGGATGACTACCAGCCAGTAATTCCAAAGCATTTAGGATTAACATTGGACATGTTAGTGCCCCGGGTTGGACAAAGAACTCTTTGGTGTGAAGTGGTTCCCATTGAAGAATTAAAAAGTATGTACAACAAGAAAGTTTACTTTAATTACAATTTGTTTGTATTAACTTTGACTGTTTAATTAATTTTTAGCCATTTTGTCGGATAAACAAAAACAACTGCAGGAAGCCATTTTTGAAATACTGACGTCAGAAGTTTCCTATTTGAAATCTTTGGATGTTCTCATTTCCCTTTTTTACGAGTCTCCTGAGCTTACTGCCGTTTTGACTCCAGAAGAGATGAAATTTTTATGTGGAAATATAATGCAAGGTAAATTAATAAAAATTGAAATTGTCTATTAGATGTTAAAAATACTGATGATGCTTTAATTATTATTTAAACAGTTCGAGACTGCTCTCAATCGTTTCTCCGGGAAGTAAGTTTTTTTAAAATAAAGTAACCTTTGATGAATAATCGTTTTTCACAAGTTTTCAGTTGACAGTTTTAACTAAATTTCTTGTAATTTGTTTTTCAAAGCTTCTGGGAAAATGGGAAGAGTCATGGTATATTCAAGAAATTGGACAAATCCTTAATGAATATGCAACAACAAAGTTCACCGTCTACATCGACTATTGTAGAAATAAACCTCATCAAGATCGGACGCTTCAGAGACTAAGGTACTGAATAATATTTCCTCTGTTTCGCTTTTGTATAATCATTAATGTTAATAATAATCTAATATCAATATTTATCTCTTTTTAGAAATCTTAATGACGAATTCGTCAGTGTCATTAAAAGCATTGAAGAGAACCCAAAATGTCAGATGCTCAGGTGTGTAAAATATAATTCTACTTTTCAAGTCTAATAAAATCCTATTGTAAAGGCAATTTTAATTCAAATTTATGATTTTATGACTCCAGAATGGACTCTTTCCTCATGTTACCCATGCAACGAATCACCAGGCTCCCATTACTAGTCAACGCAGTTATACAGCGTACTCAATCCCTCAAGGAGAAAGGATATTGTGAAGAAGCTCTCAAAAATCTTACCAATGTAATGAATTAAATTTTAAAATTACATAATTTAACTGATTTTGTCATCATAATAATTAATTAATGATTTCAATTTATTGTTTAGTTGGTGTTGGATTGTAACGAAGCAGCAAGAGAAAGTTTTGACCAAGAAGAGACGGCTGCAGTGGTAGAAAATATTGAGTTCCCTCGTGGTATGAAGTCATTAAATGCTCAATCCTTGGGTCAATTCATTTTGAAGGGTGATTTCATGAAGAATCCCTTTGATCAAAATGGTGGCAAGAGTGGAGGACAATTAAATTGGACTTTTAGAAAAACAAAAAGTAAAAAAATCACTTCATTTGTGCAAGTCTGAACAGGAATGTTTTTACTCCTGCGAAGACTATTTTTTTATCCTTTAAATAAAACATTTCTCATTTAAGAGTATTAAAAATTATGTTTTTATTTATATCATAGGAACTTTCTATTGGTTACTCCTCTTTACCAACAAATTGATCGTAGCTCGAAAAAAGAGGTTAGTTATTTAATTATTCAATCCATTAAATTATTAATTTCAAAAAATTTTACACACACAGTCTCCGACACTAATAAGTTTTTGTATTTCTCACAGCTCTGGAAAGTTTGAAGTAATTGACCTGGCCTCCACAGAAGACTCAAATATTAAACCATTGCCAAATATAGACGGCTTGTCGAAAGATTTTCAACACTATTTTATGGTTCACTTTACACGAAAGGAAGCGGTATACGTAAGTTATTATAAATTTCTTTAACAAAAACATTTTGTTAAATATATTTAAATTTATTTTGTATTTATTTATTTCGTCACTTGTAGTTTTTGGGTGCTCGGACAAAATCAGAAGTAGATCGATGGGAAAAGAAGATAATGAGTTTAAAACAAGTCAAAGATTTGCAAGTTGAGGCTATATTTCCATATGAGGCACATCGTGAAGACGAATTATCATTTGATGTGGGAGACTTGATACGAGTGAGTCAAATGCAAGCTGATGGATGGTATTTTGGAACTAAAATAAAAGATAACAATGGAAGCAGTGAAGAAGACTCGGGCTGGTTCCCGGGGAATTACTGCTGTGAGTCGTGAAGCCTTTTCAATTGTGTAGACATCAATCTCACCTTAAAATCACTATTATCTTTTACTATAATAAAACATTAAGTCTATACCAACTCAGAAACGTTAAGCTTACGAAAAATGGAGAAAAAAAACAAACGGAATTTATTATATTACTTAATGTTAGTAATTAATCTTGGATTAATCACTTCTTATTTACTTGTGCCATTTAATTATTGTAGTTAATGATGAATCATGTGTTTTTCTTAAAAGACTTTTTTTATACATATAAAAATATCCTAACACTCCTTCTGTCTGTTTATCCATGTAATGGAAAGATCACAAATTATGAAGATGTTAATAATTACTCTCTCACTATGAGCCCCCTTTGATTAAGATTAAGATGAGATGTGTTATAATGATAAATTATTTAACTTATCGCTTTTTTTATTTTGTACTCTATTTAATTAAAATATGTTGACCACACACGCATGTCGCCAACTCCTCGTCCGTATCTATCATGAATCATGTGTAAGACTAATAACAGATTATGTAGATTATAAGTTAAGAAAGTAAAAATAAAATAAAATGTGAACTTTAAAAATTATTTCTAGGTTATAAAAATAATATCTAGTGTTTGTAAACGAAATAGTTTTTAGTGCATGCGAAAAAAAAATTCCTTGACGTTGACAAACATGAACAAAACTAAAATTTTTTTCAAACTAACTTTGTTTTGTATTCTATTTGTACTAACGAGTCAAGTTTAAAAGAATAAATTCATGAGCGATCTATTTAAAGAAAACAAAAGAAAACTGGCAAAAATTTACTTTTCATTGACTTTTAGTTTGAGAGTCTCAAATAAATGGCAAGAACTTTATTTTGCATGGAATAATTTCTTTGGCTAAAATTCTTGATAATAAACATGAATTGCATGTCTTTTGAGTGTGGCCCCCACATTCATTAAAGAAATGAAAAAAAAAATTGTATATTTTATGCAAATACAGATAATTGACTGTACATGTACAGTGTAGTCTCCCTCCTGTCGCTTCTCCTTTAAATGTGTACAAATGATTACATATGAGAGGTCAGACATTTAAATTTGTATTGCTTTTGCCTTGTCCCACCTCACCTGACTTTACAAATGTTAATTATGATGCCATCCTCTCTGTGTCTGACTCTGTGTCAGTCTAAAAAAATTTTGAAGGCAACACAAATAAACTTAAATGTGACTTAATGTCTCCACGCGGTGTTAAATGAATTAATGAATTAATCGACTTGGTTTTCTACATTCCCTTTTGGACACCACAAAAAGTATTATGGCGTATACTTTAAATACATTTTTAAAAAAATTATAATTGTCAATGCACGCTTAGTCCATACAACCAAAAAGTATCCATGTCTCTCTCTCTCTTTGTAAAAAATCCATACGAGTAGTTAAACACAAAAAACGACAATAGCCTAACAATAATAATCATCCCTATTGCCACTTAATGGTCGTTGGCAGTGTAAGATATCCTTTTTTTTCTTTACTTATTAAGGTATACATCATCTCAGTTGATCATTAAACCTCAATAGAAAAAAATTACTAGTTTTTCTTTTTATGTTTGGGTGGCCATTCTCTCCTACAAAGTCAACGTCCATTAAGTTTGTCGTTAGAGACACGCAAAAAGGCATCATTTTTCTGTACATTTGAATGTATAATTCTCAACAATTATTTATTACAGAGAGAGAGAGAGTCATTAGGATCATCAATTGCATGACTAGTCTAATAATTAACCAAAATTCTTCCTCCCACTCGTCATCCCATTCTACGTAATTTGTAAATTTTTGTTTATTTATTTTTTTTACTACTACCACTGCAATGTACTAACTAACAATAATTAAATTGACCAACATTTTGCTATTTTTTTTATATCCTTCCATTTTTTTCTCTAAACAGAATAATTATTTTACTTGTAACTAATATTACATGGACATGGATTATGTAAAGTAAATAAAAATAGAATTGAATTAAATAAACAAAGAAGAAAAAACTGTTTGCTGTTAAACATGGTCGACTTGATGTTTAATGAGGCTTGTGTGAGAATAGGATGCATTATTTATAAGTCTGCAGTTAGTTTAGAAAAGATTCTTTATATATCTGTAGTTTAGTTAAAAACGTGCTCCAGTCTATTTACAAATAATTTCCCCCTTATTCTACATTTAAACGACACAATAAGAAAAATGTATAGAGAAGAAGATGCTCACTTTACTTTTTTGTGACCACACAAAATTTTATGGGTAGTGTAATGGATCTCCCTACTTTGTCTATAATCATTATGACATGAGATTGAGTCCGTGCGGTATGACTCTAAGAGAGAAAACCACGAATTGACCATCATCACTTTCATCATTTTTTTTAATGATCGTCCCTACACTTAAAAAGGAGACTTTGACAGGTTTTCTTTTTAATGTCATTACGATTTTCTTTGGTGACTTTGGACGTTGGTCAACCAACTCACACACTTGAGTGTGAGACAGACACACAAAGAGAGAGAGATAGAGAGAGAAAATTAGGTAAAAAGAGTAAAAAATGAAACTAAAAAAACTACACAAGTGTGTCGTCAACACAGAAACACAGAGCACAAGGTAAAAAACCAGAGATAATGCGGGCATGGGGAAGGAGGGGGGAAGAAATTGAAAATGAAAAACAAATAAAATAATAATAATATATATTCCACACGATCCCTTAGACCTTGGGCCATTTTAACAGTAAACTTTGGGACTGTGGAAATCTACACACAAGACAACAGACGTAGACTCAGCATGGGGGGAAATGAACTAATCATTTGTCGTGAAGGATAAAATTTTTGTTTTGATATAGAAAATTCACCAAAAAAAAATTGTTTCAAATCAATTTTCAATATAATAACAGTAGGTATAACCTACAAGTTAACAAAATCACAATAAAATATATTATTGTTTATTTAATAAATTTACTACAAATAATACCTAGACCTACAATTCAATTGCCCATCCTATTTTTTTGTATTAAATTTTGTCATTGAGCATTAATTAATTATTGATTCGTAAAGGCGAGGCACTAACAAATTTGATTCAATTAACATACAAATATTCTAATCCTCTTGCTCTACACTGGTTACTTAATAAGTATTAATTTGTTATCAAAAAAATTGCACCATTGAGCATTGAATAAAATTTAAATAAGGAGAGGAGCAGTTTAGCTCCTTGAAAAAAAAATACAATTTTCTTTAATTCTCCTCAGAGAACCCATTTCCTGTCAAATCACTCATCGTAGTAAATGGAACAAAATTGAATAATAAAATTACATAAAAATATAATAATTCGCTTAAATAAGTTATTGTTCCGAAGCGTATTTGCAAATGCACTAGAGAGAATCTAGATGGACACAACAACCCCACAAATAAATTTTAAATGAGAATTTGAGATGGACAACTTGTCTCTCCTCAACCCTCTGTGATTTTTCTAAGACGATGACGGAGAAGAGAGAGAGAGAGAGAGAGAGAGAGAGAAAGGGACTAAACTAGAGGTTACAAGAGAATATATTATACAGAGTTTAACGTAATACTTAGCACTTAGCCCCACAAGGTATTTATTTTATTTTTCTTCAATTGGATTCCATAGCTTCACCGTCCGTCCATAATACATAGTAGACTGACTCTCTGTGTCTTGGCCTGGGGGTATCAAAAACCTTCGGATTTCTTCTCTCTCTCTCTCTACTCCTCTTGTCTTCTCCTTCTCTGCTGGCTTGCTCTTTTAGTATCAACAGACTCATTCAAAAATTCTCAGTCATCCCTTTGCAATTCCCAGAGAATCTCACACTCTCGATCCTCTGGCCAACCGTAAAAAAAGTGAAAAAAGTACGCCGCCAACGACGACGTTCTTGAACAGCAAAAATAATTAAAAAACTTAAAAACTTTACTTACGTACAAACCCATCTTCAAATTGAGTGAGAGAAGTGAGGGAGAGGGGAAGAGATGGAAATTGCACAAATTCTCAGGACCAGGATTGAGTCAGTATGCAGGCTCAACAACTTTTTCAGACTTGTACAAAAAGTCTAGTTCCGTTCTGTAAAGAGAGAGAGAGAAAAAGAAAAAGAAATTAATTTATTTTTTTTAAGTATCAACAACTACAAGAAAAAAGTTTTTAAAATATAATTTATCGTGTTGTATAAGAATTTATCGTGTCGTGGGATTCTCAAAATTTCACAAAATCGACGAAAAGAGCGACCTTCATAGTCCATATTTAATTGTGTTTTTTTTCTTAAAACAATCTTTTTCCATTTCTCAATCATCACAAGAGTATCGTTAACACATTAAATACATATTTGGTATTAAATTGATTATTCAATAAAAACTAAAGTGTTCAGAATGAAACCGACTTGAATGATTTTTGGAGTGTTTTTCTAATTATATATTACAAGTGTGGTAAACTATTTAGCATAGTTAAGATATTAGTCCTACATAAGTATAACACACAAGTTTAGTTTATATATATATAACTTCAAAGAGAATCATAGAGAGAGAGAGAAAAGAAGTGGAGGTCACTTCATCGTGTGAACCCTTCTTGACCCTGGACTACTACTACGTCAACTTCTCCCTATTGCATTCTTAACATTAAAATTCAATTGAATTCTCTCACGACTCGAAAAACTTTTTGTTCTATTTGCTGCACTTCTTTTATTGTTCTTAAGAGAGAGAGAGACGACAGCTGTTATTAATTACTATTGTTCATCAAGAAAGTGACGAGAGAGAGAGAGAGAGAATATAATTCTGTACAAAGTCAAGTCTCAAATGGATGCTCAAAGTTTGTGTCTTTCTTCCCGGATTTGAAGTTGACTATAAGGGGTAAGAGAATAAATTATTGATTTTTTTATAATTTAATATTTAAATTTTAAATATATTCCAGTACTACCTTTAAACAACCAATTACAATTTGTAAATTTCTAAGTCAAGGGGTTAGGAGGGAATAAAACTCTTTAATAAATAATTAACCGCTAGAAAATAGAGATAAAAGTTAAAAGCATGAAAAGTTTAAAATATTACTACGATTAGCCAGTGCATAATACGAGAGTATAACCTAGAAAAGGGTTGGTTTTTTGTTTGAAAAATTAAAAGTAAATAAAATTCCGTCATCGTTTCCGTTAAAATACATCGAAAGCTTTAAAAAAATAAATATACGTGGAGAATTCCTCATCTGCCTCATTTTTTTTTAAAGAAAAGAATCTCTTCGAAAAAGACGAGAGAGAGAGAATCTTTTGGGTTCATCTTTTATATTCTTCCTCATTTGAACAAGCTCTGACTTTATAGTAAAGAAGCAACAAGTGCAGCATGAATTTCAACCCCCATATAATATACACTACACCTTATGTATTATCCATACCGATAAACGTCGAGTCATTGTTCAAAAAAAGGATTGTACTTAAAGTCATAATAATTATAATTACCCATAAATCATTTCTTATCTATAAAATTTCAATTAAATCTTAATGACCACCTAATATCAGATTATATTTAGAGCTTAATAAATTCTTTTATTATTATTATTATTTAAAAATCATAGTTAATTTCATATCTTTTCCTCCTTACAAGCAGTTTCACGGTACATCTAGTCTGTCCTCTTGTTTATTATTGTTGTCCTCATCTCTCTCTCTCTACCGTCTGCATCCTTCTCAAATGGATTGCATTGGTTCAAAAAGCTTGAAAAAACAGGTAAATAGTCGATGAATCGTCATCGCAAGATAAAGTAGTCGAGTCTCCTTGTTGTTTAGCTAGAGAGAGAGAGAGAGAGAAGAAGAAAAATTGAGTCAAGATTAATTTGTGTATGTACAGTGTGTACATCTTTTAGTGATTATAAGTCATAAGAAATATGATAAAAAAGAGGAGAAAATTTTCATCTTTTTAGTGTCCCATTCTCTCTCTCTCTCTTATACCACCGCCCTTATTTTCTTTTATTTTTTGACTAATTCTAATAGACAGGTACAATTTTTCTCAAAAAGATTTTGCTTTTTTGTCTCCATCATTCATTCATGATACCTACGACAGTACAGAGACATCCGAGTATTTTTCCATTTAAGGTAAACCATAATAATGATGAAGGGGAGAAGGTCCAATTAAAATTCTTTGTCAATACAGTTTAACTGTTTAACATGTAATTTTTTTGGTTTAAAAAAAACAATCTCCTCCTTGTAATTGTCCTATTAACAATTCTTAAGATTATTCCGGCTCACGCCGTTCCTTTCGGTAGGCTTTTTTAACACATTTTTTCCCTGTCAAGGATTAAATAGCTGCCTAGTGCCTACAGCACATAGTTTTCTTTTAGTGGCCATACAGATAGTCATAAAATTATTATAAACAAGTTAATGTTAACTTGTATGTATATGTATATCTAGTAGAGGATGAGCTTCATTTTTTAACAAAGATTTTTCCTTTTCTTGACTTTTCCTGCCACACATAACATTTGTAAACTATGGAATATACATGGTTAAAGAAGTTAAGTACTTAATCTTATTTTTGGAGGCACAAGAGCAAGACAATGTGGCTGGCCAAGTTGTTTAGAGTGAGGAGGATTATTATTTCTATTTAGGAGGAAAAATTGGGTGCTGTTCTCTTGCTCTGCTTTTTCACTTTAATTTTTTTGTCCTAATAATTTCTATTTTTATCCCTCAATTTTATTGTTATTTTGTCAACAAGAGTCAATACTACATTAAATTATTAAAAATATTTATTTTCCTTCAATCATGAAAAAGGACTATTAGTCGACATTAAATTTTTGTCGAATTTTCCTTTAATAATTAAATTTAAGTACCTACTACCCACAAATCTGATCTTTGAATCTCTGAATGGAACAGCTGACAGTTCAATTAATGTGGCATGGATTTTTTTTTTTTGACAAATAGAAGATTAAAAACAGACAGGATAAAAATGTAGGAGAGAGACTAATGGTTTGCAATGTAACTTTTTGTAACAAGTTGTCTACATGCTTCATCTCATTTTTCCTATTTTTTCCTCTAATACTGAATTTGTATGTACCATCCGTCCATCTCCATTGAACGTGTCAGTCATCATTCATCGAAAAAATGAGTGTAAAGTACCCACCATCAAAATCCAAAATGATGTTTCTCCCCCTTTACAATTCCACAACAATAATACATTTTTTACAGTAATATTCTGACACATTTCTCTCTCTCTCTCTCTCTCTCTTACCTATACATTATCTAAAGTTAAATTCCTTCACATGGACCTTCTTTTTTTCATAAAAAAAAAGAATTTCTTTATAACAATATTGAGAGAGAAAAACTAGGACGAAAAATGATTATATTATTTCATTGTATAACATCATAACTAGTCCGTTTTAAATAACATTACCATTATTGTATCTGTAGTTATGTTATACTTGGAGCAAATTTACTCTTCTTTTATTATACTCTGACGTACGTACACTTGGTTACTGACTAAATGATAGAATGGGATGCATCAACTAGTCAATCGGACAATAATAAAAATAATGATAATAATTGGTTAAATCTAATTCTTTTTGGTTTGGACAGTGTAGTTTTTTGTATGTAAAAATAAGTTTCAAAAAAATATAACAATCTAGAGAGAGATAGAGAGAGAGAGAGGGAGAATAATTTTGCATGTAACTAATCGTAAGATTATATGTTTGCAAGTAAAATTTGTTAATGAGACCTAGCTTTGGTCTAATTTCTTTTTTTGAATTAATTAACTGCTTATTCTTTGAGTCTTCATCTCCTCTAAAGCTCATATATGCGTTGGACTCCCAAACTAGACTTAACCGTTTTTTATGTATGTCTGGTATTGTCCTGTTTTTTTAGTGTTATCGTTGAGCTTTCATCTCTGTTCAGTAGACTAACTTATTTGACACATTCAAGTGACTGTCGCTCTCTTGTAATTTTTCTTTTGTTATAATTTTCTTCTTGTCCATCCATTCATCTTTCTTGAGCTCTCATCTCAGCTCAACTCTTCTGATCTGTTTGTTTAATGTGGTACCATATGATTAAGATTATGAACACAATGATAACACGCTAAAAGAATTTCACTCTCTAACTATGAACCTAACATACATAAGAGAGTAGTAGTGAAAAAAGTATTTATGAACAATTTACATTTTAACAAATAACAATCTTGTTGCAATTAATTATGGTAACTTACTTTTGCTCTACTTGTCTCTCTACTCAAGGAAGTAAAAGTCCAAGACAGGCTCCCGAATTTCTCTTCTCGACGAGTCTTTTCTTTCCTATCAACAAAACAAAAAAAAGATCATCCAGAGTTAACAAACAAAGTGGTAATAAAACAAGGACATAATAATTATTGTACAGAATTGGATAATCACGACTTGTTTTAACGATGAGCATCAAAAAAAGGGATGAACAATTAATAGGTTTGTAGGTGAAAATTATCATGAGAGATATAAGTTAACAGAAATTATAATCATATGCGATGCGACGACTCTCATTTTTCAATTTCTAAATATTCACAACAAACTATTTAACACCTATTTGAACATTTTTTCACATATTTTGTAATAATGTAAGACAAGGTACAACTACTTAAGACGCCATGTACAAACAAGATTAACATTTTGAGGGTAACTAATAAAAAAAATAAAATTTGTCAATTGTGTTATAACATCCTTTTAAATAATGAAGAGAGACACATTAATAGAAAAAAACAGTGAGAGATGAGTATTGTTAAAAAGGAAGATGAGATTGCATTGTTAAAAATTAAAAAGAAAATGGGATTCACTCTCATCATGATGGAAAATACCATTACGAATTCATCTTTCATTTCATTGACAGATTTAGTTGATGCAATACCAGACGAATACTTGAAAAAGAGAGAGAGAGACCAATTATATTATACCTTGACTGTAAATTTCATCCCTAGTTCCTCCTTTAATTATTCATGTTTTACCTTTGACTCAAAGTCTTTGAAGAATCTCCTTATTACTATTTAGTACAATACTTGATAAATATTAAGTGTTCAACTTAAAAAAACTTCTTAATTTTTTACTTGTGTGAATCCTTCCTCTTATATGGTCAAACGAATGCCGTCATCCTCATCTTCTTCTGTCTTAACACACATTGTTGATCTTCTTTTAAATCCAAACAAACAATAGAAAAAGCAAAAGATTTTATACATGTCAATTTATAATAATAATAAAAATTTCACTGGTCAAAAGTACTTAAACGACAACTACCTTACTTGATGCAGGTTAGAAGCAGGTCTCAAGCAAATTAAATTAAAAGAGACAAAATAATAAATGTGTACTTTACAATGACTAAGAATGAGAATTAAGAAATTAAAAATGACAAAACAAAAAATGGAATGGAAAATGAGCATCATCAGTAAAAAAAAATCTGTCAAATGAATGCGCATTCCAAGGATGACTGACAAACTAGTAATTTCATCAGTTAGAAATTCCATTAACAAGTTAAAAAAAATAAAAATAATTGTTGGATTGTATATTGATAACAGGGCTTGTCAGCCATACATAGAATAATAATAATTTCCTGTAACTTAAAGCCCACTCAAGTTAGTCAAACAATGGATTAGACTAGCAGTTAGGTACTATCAATCAAATAATCAATTAAAATTAACACAAAAAAAGACACATCTATTCAAGACCCTCCTGTAGAAAATCATTTGAAAACACAATTAATTAAATATTGGTGGTTCATCTTACTTAGGAAATGTGTAGACGATACAACACACAATACAAGAAAATATATTTATTACACAGTTACAAAAAACAGTTGACCATGATTTTCAACTCTTTCACGTAATCCATGTAAGACCAGAGAGAGAGCGAGAGAGTAAATACTTAATTATTCAATTTTCTTTGACCAAAAGTTCACTGTCAAAATCTTACTTTTGCTTTTCAACTTCACTTCCCCCTCCCCCCTCCTCGGGATCCTCATCTTGAGTCTCTTTTGAATAAATGTTTACTCAAAAATAATTTTCTTGATACTTCATCCCTCCTTTTGAGTAGGGTCGTGACGAAATTATACAATAAAGAGATCCATTATTATTCCTTTATTATGTTCAAAAACTCCCCATCTCTCTCTCAGGGTGTCCAACAATTTTAATCCAAACATTAGCTCATCATTCAAACATATATGTTGATTATCTCATTCAAAAACTCTTTTAAGTCCTAGTCTCAACAAAAAAGTCACACGAAACTTAACCATACAATTTCCTATTGAGAGAGAGAGAGAGAATGAAAATTCCCAAAAGATTAGAAATTCAAGATGAAATTGAGCCTACCTATTATTAGACAATCAGACATACAATAATAATAATAAATTCTTGAAAACATTAATATGTCTCTCTCTTTTGTTTGCCATTTGATTAATTATGGGGGGTACTTTTGATGGCCTTGAGGCTCATCTTCATCTTTTGCTCCTTGATCATGTCAAATGAAAAAAAATAATAATATCGACGTCATCTTCCCTGACTCATCACTTTGTCTTTTTTTAGCCATTATTATTTCATACATTAAATTAACATTGTACAAAGTATCTCTCTCTCTCTGTTATGAACATCCTTCAATCTTCAACAAAATGTATCCTCCATTTTTTACAAAGAAATTGAACATTCAACATGCAAAAAAAAGTAATAAGGTACGAGTATATATTCACCAATGATTAATCGTGGATAAAAAATCTCAATCATTAGATACTTTAGCTCGTACTACTCTCTCATCATAAAATTTTATGCAAATACCTCCATACAATCTAATAAAAATTCCCACTACTTTAAATTCAAGTAGCGTGAATCGACTGAGGTTGAAAGAAACTTGGAAAAAAATACTTTTTATTTAAAAAAATATCCATTTAACAAGTTTCTAACATATGTATTCGTACATCTTAGCAGCCACAATATATTTGAACAATTATTCTTAATTATATTCTTAAAATGACTCGCTCTCTCCACCACAATAATAATTATATCATTACCACATACAAAATACATGTCCATTTTTAACCATATTGTAAAACATACATGTAACTACTACACAAATGAAAAAAAACTAGCTAAAAAGAATAAGATACTGTTCAAGGGATAGTCGAGTCGAACAATTCAAAATATTTATAATATTTATTTCCTCATTGTTTGTCCATGTGATGAAAATGTATATTAAAAGAAAATAAACAGGTAGAATAAAAATGATGCAAAAATAATGCCCTTGAATCTTCACGGATATGCAATCAAATGCCCCCCTCCTCCTCCTCTTCCATATGTACACTTTTTAACAGTTTTTTTCTCTAGTCTCTAAAAACTGTTTACAAAATTGTTAGGACAACTTAACTCTCTTTTTTTGATACAACTGACTGAACATTTAAGTAGAGACTCTTTGTAAGTATCAATATATGTATTTTGTAGTGTCTTGTACGATATTTTGACTAAAGATAACAATTTAAATTACAAGATTTAAAGGAACCTTGTCTAATAATTAACATTGACTGCTCAAGGGATTTTTTTGGTTGGGTTCTATGAAGAAATATCCAAATGATTACGTCATTTTTATCAAACAAAATCCAAAAATTGTCCCTTGTCGCTCGGAACTTTGAGAGAGAATTTATTATGTGTAATGGGGCTTGGTGTAAAATAAAATGAGAGAAAAAAAAAATTAAATTATTTGATAACAATATTTTCCATGTTAAAAACAGAAGGATATGACACAAGTCAAGTGTGACGACGACGAGAGAGTCAGTCACAAAATAAAAGAACAAGTTTTAAAGAGAATTTTTGTACAAATCTTTTTGTCAATCAACTTGCACTGACAATGGAAGAGTTATGTTAGTAGTGAATGCCATGTAAAAAAATGTCTTCCTCAATTTTATTTCCAAGTTCAATGAAGCAAAGAGAGAGAGAGACAATATAAATTTTATATGTGGACAACTTTCCAACAAAAATTTATGGCATCATCATCAATTTTTATTATTGACTAAAAAAAATTTGCAACCTGATGATGGTTAATTGTATAAATGATGGAATCATTTTTTTTTCTTTAAAAGCGTGGGAGAGAGAGAGAAGGAAGGAGATGTTCAGAATCAAAGTTAAGAAAAGTGAAAATTAGAGATAATGGGGAATGCTAATGATGAATGAATGTCATAATCAACTTCTCTTGTATAGAAATTGAGAATGACACAAAAAAACTTTTTTTTTCTCTACAATTTAAAACTTTATACGAGTCTTCACTCTCGTTCATCATCATCATACATACAGAGAATTATAGAGAAGAAATAAACAAAAAAAGTTGTAGAAATGTAGAGCATAATTGCAAAATATGTATTTAAATGTATTATCATTTTAACACTCTTTTATTTTGCACTTGATAAATCTAGTCGTGTTAGTTCCTAATGGTACAAATTATTTTTAACTAATGGAGATTTTTAGACTGGATTTTTTCTTGGCACTTTAAAAATTGTAAAACTCTTTTCTATGTCAATACACGAGTATGAGTTACTGACACACACAGTGCACAACAAAATTTCTCACGAAATTAATTAATTTCGTTTTATTCTCATCTTTGTAAAAAAAAGAAGTGAAAATTATTTTTTTCCCCGATTTATACTACAGTAGTCGTGTAAAATAATTAATTTTTTTAAAGATGAATCATCTCGAGTCCACGTGTACTACCTACATTTGGTAGAGGTCAAAAATATTAAGGGTAAAAATATTACACAAAATTATTTTCCTTCTTTTTTTGCACATTTGTGAAAATAAAGTTTTGAATAATTGTTTTGTTTTGATGATTATCAATAGTACAGAAAATTTTGTAATATATTCACTGAATATTATTCAGTATATAAACTTTTCAAAAATAGTATAATTTAATTCAACAAATTTCATGCAAATCTGAGACTAAACATCCATGCAGAATTCCCTCCTCCAAAACTCTCACCCAGTTTAATGTGACACGAACAATTGAAAAATTGCGAAAAGAGAGAAAATATCCGTGAAATTTACAATTTCTTGACTTAAATTCATAAAAAAAAATTTATATCATTTTTCTCTCTCATCATGATAAGTATACTGAAGAAGTCATGAAGAAATAATTCGTAACCTTCATGCTATCAGAGAAAAAATGATACCCCTTTTATGTATCAGTATCATTTAAAATTTTATTGATGATGACGAGTTTAAAGAAAGAGAGAAAAAAATTGCGTATAAAATTCTAATAATTTTGGCATATAATTAGAGAGAGAGAGAAATTATGAAATTATGTCAAGTACTAAAACTAAATACAATTACAGTTCCTAAAGGCCATGTAAATAATAATAGACAAAAAAAATAAAGTTTCCAAATTGTAAAATTGCAAATCTCCAATAAAATTTAAACCTCCCTCTCTCTCTCTCTCACTGAAAAAAAAGTGGAGCTGGGTTCTGGTCCAGTGACCATTTAATAGCCAATATAAAATCTGTTTAAAAAAAAATCCTCATCCAATAAAACAGAATCATGTTCATTAACCATGTCACGGACATGTTCAACATTTAACTGTCTATAATTTCCCCCCAAAAAATAAACTTTTTACTAATTTATTTTCATCACTTACAGCCTTGGAAAAAAGAAGAGTTATATTTAATTGTAGTTAAATAATACATTTAAATTAAACAATAAATTCTTGTTTTTTTCCAAATCTTTTAAATTGATATTTGTACCCACACAATCCAAACTTAATTGCATACGTGCAATGCAAGTACAACACATAATATTTGAAATCCATGAACAAAATTGAAAATTAAATTAACACATTTAATTTCCAATTTAACTTGTACGAGTATCATCACTAGAAAAAAAAACAAAAAAAAAAAACAACAACAACAAGTGAACGCTATTCACCTTTTTTTTATATTTTAATATCATTATTATTTAATATTATCCTTTATCCTCCTCCACGAATATATTTAATCATTACCTAATAATCATAAAAATTATGAGCCATCTTTAAAATTTCAACTACAATCTAACAACTCACAACTCACCCTCACACATTCCCATCATCTCATCTAATGTACATATGGAGTAAAAAGAAAATCAACCAAGCATTGCAAAATTAAAGAAAAAAAACTGTGCAAAAAAAATAACTTTTTATGGGACTCATCTCAATATAATTACCAATAAAAAAAATTAAATTTACACAACTTTTAAACTTGGAGAAAATAAATTCCCATTGGAAAAAACAAATGGGTGACTATAATTAGAAAATTAAATACTACGAAATTGTTACGCAATTGAAATTGAAGAGAGAGAGAGAGAGAGGAAGAGGGGAGGGGGGATACTTTTTTGCATTGAAAATTTAATGAGTGAATGTGACCGGCTTTGGGAGACTCTTTGATGTGGTTGAATAAAATTTGAAGGGGTTGAAGGGGAGTCTATTTTTCGTCCTTTACCTTTAGTATGATCACATGGAGATATTGGAGACCATTGGCAAGCTTGTGGTTCGTTGTCGTTGAGCCCCCCAAGGGGAATTTTGTATCTCACCTCTGTGTCTTGTGACCAAGAGGAATGAAGGAGATGAAACCAAAAAGAGAAGAGAGCAAAAAAAAACATAAGAGGAACCGGACTCTGTTGCACTTGCCACTTCTGTCATTCCTTCCTTGTCCTCAGCTCAGAGTGTACACACTGTATAGTTGTTGTACAGTAAACACATTAACTAGTCACAAAAACCAATTTGACCACATTCTAACTTTCAACACAACTTCCCCCCTCCCTCCTCCTTCCTTCCTTGCATTTAAGTGAAAAGATTTATATTTTATGCACCAGCCCTACAATCCTCCATTCGGAAGTGAGGACTCGACCAATATCTGTTGTTTTGTGTAGTTCAGAAAGTATTTCAAAAAAGTGAATTGAGTTACTATTCTCATTTTTTTTGCAAGTTTTTTTTTCTCATAAATATAATATATAATAATTGCCAAAATGAAACCCAAAATAATTGTGGAAAAAGATCAAAGTGTCAAAAATTTTATTTGTGGTAAAAGTGTTGTGGTGCATTTTTTTGGAGACTACCATCCTTTTTGATTTTATTTTTTTGTGACAACTCTCTTTTTTTTGGAATTTTAATCAACGGACGACAAAACAGAGCAAGAGGTACGAGTACTTGGGAAATTTTAATTTTGATTGTAATTGATTGTAACAACTTTTTTTTTCAAAATGAGAAACTTGAGATTTTGTCAACATTGGAAATTTTCAAGGCTTGGTTTTTTTTATTTATAAACTGGAGACTTTCAATTGAGATTAAAAACTAAGGAATTGTCGTGAGTTTTACAAGTAAAACTAAAGAGAAAAGAGTTTGCAAAAAAAGGGTAAAAGAATTGTTTATCACACATGGCGAAAAAATTTTCTCTGCCTTGTGTCCGCTTTGGTGACAATGAACGATTGGTAATGGGCATGAAGATTACTGCAGCGTGTTAAAAAGTATGGAACAATTTAAAAACCAACAAAAAAAATGGTTTCGGCATGCAACCAGCTGCAGAAATTTGTCACAGAAAATCCTCAAAAAAAAGTCTTGATTCTTCTTTTTTTTGCACAAATTTGGCAAAAGCATCTTTTTTAGAAAGAATTACAAGTATTTTTTTGTCCTTCAATATCTCTCTCTCTTTTGTCAATTGTCAATTTTTGTCTCCCTTTCAATCCCATTTACGTCAGAGTCAGAGTCAGAGGAAAGAAACTTTTAAATCTCTTGAAATAATCTTGAAAAGAACATTTTCTTTTACTTTTTTTTGTCAAGGAATGTAATCGAAGGCTCCATTTGTCAAGATAATATGTATTACACACACTTGACGTTACACTTATATTTATCTGTACAGTGTACAGATTACATGTAAAATTTTCCAGACAATTTTTTGAAGGGATTTTGAACGGTATTATTTTTTTTAAAAAAAAAATTAATTTAATGACCATGTGATGCAATAATAAAAGTACATCTAGGTTATTTTATTTTAGTTGGAGGGTGATAAGTATTATTATTATTATTAGACACGTTCAATCTTGATTTGAATTTGCCATGCTGTAATATCAGATATAAATTTCCCATTGTTGTTCATGTAACGCCTCTCTCTCTCTTTACAAGATTTATTTATTATTGAAAAGGGCGGAAATGGCAACTTGAGTTTGTTTTGTTAAACTTATCCTATATAAATATATATTTCATTCAATTGGAAATGTCCATATCCATTCAAAGTCCATGATTCCATTTGGATTTTATTTTTTTGGGTAAAATAAGAACCCGCTAGATTCTGCAAACCCTCCTCCTCCCCTTCCTCTCTCTCTCTTGTTAAAAAGAATTTTACGAGTTATAAAATTCAATTTACAAGTCAATAAAAACTTTTTTTTTATCAATTAATCAAATCTCCACATTCATTGTTGTCCATTTTTTGTGTAGAGGAACCCAGTCATTTGCATAATTTGAGAAACTCAAGGGGGGATTTTAAATGAGATTTGGTTGTTTTTTTTCTATTTGTTTAAAATTGAGTCCATTCTTTGTTTATTTAATTTTGTATTGAAAATAATTCTAAAATTCTTTTTTTAGATTTAAAAAAAAACAACAGCAGATACTGTACTTGTACTAGAAAAGTAGAATTAGGATAAAATGCACAATGTCAAATGATGATTGTTTTTTGCACAATATTCTTTATTTTCAAAGTCATAAACTTGTTCAGTTGTTTTTTTTCTCTGTTAGAGATATTATGTAACAGGAAATTAGTTAAATCGTAACGGTAGTCATTCTAATTTTCTAAAGGTCTCTCTCTCTCTCTCTGTTAAAACATAAACAATGAATTAAATTTTTAATGTTTAAACTTTAATTAACTTTTAGAAAGATAAATATTATAGTTTGGTTTTTTTTCAATCAAAAACTACTGTACTGACGATGAGGTACCCCTTGATTATTATGGTTGAATAGAATAGAAAAATGGAGGGTTTTTTAGAGGTTGAGATTTTCTTGTTGGAGACTTGCATTCCATTTAAGTTTTAGGATGTAGAGAGAGAGAGAGAGATGTGCATGTTGAAAATATTGCATGCAACGTAATAAAGAAGGAAGACATTGACCGGTGGCCGGAGGGATCACAGATGAATTTTTTCGTCTTCTTCATCTTCATCATCTCTCTCTCTCTCTCTCTCTCTTGTGTATTCATCTTCACATTCCTTTTACAATGTTAAATCTCCTCCAGAGAGTCAAAGATGATTTTTTTATAATTCTTTTTCATCTTCTTCCTTGACGATAGATCAATCTATGTAATTTAGACTGAGGAAATCAATCACTTTTGTGAATTGAAATCTTCTTTTTATATCTTGAATAATATTAAATGAGCTGTTCATTTTTTTTGATTGTATGATTCATTTTATTTTTTTACAGAGATAAAGTGCAAGTCACCCACAAAGAAGGAGGAGAAAATTAAATAAAAGAGTCAAAAATGATGTCATCAGGGCCGGGTTGGATGAGGCGGGTAGGAGGTGGTCGGTCATGTAGACGGACATTACTAGTCTCATTATGGCTTTGTATGGCTTATGGAGTATTTCATTTTGTGTCCAAGGACAGTGCCAATGGTTTGTATGAAATTGGTACTAGTGCGACGAATACAATTGTCAATTCTAAATTAGTACTAGTCGGTGGACGTCAATTCCCCATTTCATCCGGTGACCCAAGTACCACAAATTTGGACTATGGTAGTAGTAGTAGTAATAATAATATTGGAGCAAGTAGTTTTGGTGGACTGACCCTTGCCTCATCCACTACTACCACTGGAAGGTACCCTTGGAGTGATGAGACGGAACCTTTGGTGGACAAGGAGACCAAAACTATTGAAGATATGATTTTGGAGGCAGCTGCCACCATTAGAAACATTCCTCATCCACCTTATATTCTAGCTAAAGATAAGGATGGACCCAAATATTTTAGAAACTCTTCATGTGCTCGATTCCCTACCATTTATGACCTCGAATTTAGTAATACTTATTGGCAGGTATGAACTTTTTTGATTGATTAGAAATCCTTTCTTTTTTCCATTTTTTTCTTTGCCATTTTCTCCAAACTTCAAATTATTAAAAATTAAATAAAATATTTTCTCTAATTTGTCTTCTCTCTTTGTTATTTTTGGAACAGACATTAAGAACGTCAAATGGAACACTACATTTGTATGGAGCATATTTCGATATCCGTAAAAGGAATCGACTGGGTCCATCCCTTAGAATTTTGGGGATGATGGATAGAATTGAACCAAAGTAGGTTTTTTTATATTATTAATTTTATTTAAATATTTTCAATATATTTAAAACTTTTTAGTGTAGTTTTACAGTTGATTAAACTAATATTTGTTTCTTTCTTTATACAGTGTCACGACTTACTGTCAAATTTGGTTCATGAAAGAGAAGGAGCCAGTCTTTTCAAAGGTAAGTTTTTGAGCAGTTAATTAATTTTGTAAATTACAATTCGTAATACAATAATAGACTATTATTATTTATGATAAATAATAATAATACAACTTGATGTAAATTTTAGGTGTTGGAATACAAATACATTTGGTTTACAAAATGGGGTAATTACAAACAAGGAGTACTTCAACCATATTTACTCGCTTGTCAAGTCCCAAAGAGTCATCATGGCAAGGTCAGTTTAGAAAAATTTTCCCTTCATGTTCTTGCATAAAATGTACTAACCACACAATTATTATTTTGATTAATTAAATAATGTAT
Organism: Arrhopalites spinosus; assembly: GCA_034700945.1. Lineage (NCBI taxonomy): Eukaryota > Metazoa > Arthropoda > Collembola > Symphypleona > Arrhopalitidae > Arrhopalites > Arrhopalites spinosus. The sequence continues at coordinate 68,029 of JAQIVZ010000407.1, forward strand.
AGGTGCCAACGTCAGTGTCAGTAGTTGAGAAACCATGTCATGCAGCCAATAATAATCTTCGTGTTTTATTCGACAAACCAGTGAAAAAAGAGGGTTTTGCTGTTTGTGTCAAAGGGATGGATTTTCTTCATCAAGATTTATCAGTGAGACTTATCGAATGGATTGAACTTTTAGGGATTTTGGGAGCCAATAAAATTTTCTTTTATGAACTCGCTGTTCATCCCAACATTTCAAAGGTATGTACATCCATCCATAATTATATTTTTATTTTACAAAACCACATTATTATTCAAATTACTATTCTCTCTCTCTTCTTCTTAACACCGTGTTAAGCACAGTAACACGTAATCGCACATTCAAGTTTCGCAAAAGGAAAAAAAACCAAGACTTTTCAAGGCTTGTAAAATTAACAAATTGGCAGTAAGTGAAATGGATTAATTACAAAGAAGAAGAATAGTTCACACACCTGGTCAAAATCTCATTAGAATTGAGATGGATAGAGAGAGAGAGAGTATGTAACTTTGTGTTTCTGTTGTTGTCATCTTTTTTTGCAACGAGACAACATACAAATAATTGTGGTAATGGTATACATTTAATTACACAAAAAAAGACGTGTTAAATTAACACTCTTAATTATGTTCGTCCCGGTTAGTGCAGACGTTGAATTTTTTTTAAATTGACTTGAAACGAGTATTACTTAAACACATCTCTCTCTCTCTCTCTCTCTCTCTCTCTTGTTTGTCACAACCTCAACACATCATGAAAAGTCTTTTATTTTGTTTCCTTTTTGGTGATGAGATGTGTTTGATGATTTACATACATAAATATTATTATGTGAATACTTTATGATCCTCTAAACAACCATTTGGAATTACATGTATACAAATTTATTCTAGACTCTCTCTTTTTTCCTCATCTTTTCTATTTAATGAAACAAACTTTTTGAACAATGTTTAGGAGTTGGAATGAGGATGAGTCCGTGTTTTGAGTCAAAAATATTTTTGTACAAGACTTTTTGTATATTTTGTTTATATCACAAGTACAAATACAAAATATAATACATCATCTTTCTCAAAAAAGAGTGACGAGTTGATGAATTATGTCAACTGTCTCAAGGAGTATGTGGAACACATTTTAGTACTAATAAAATGATTAAGGTAGTAAACTTGTTGTGTATATCTGTCTTGTAGGTAACTTGTTATGGTTTGTACACGATGAAAAAAAAGGGGAAGGAAAACAGATTAAATATTCGACTGTCACGTCATAAGCATCATGATAATATAACTCAAAAGTAGAGAATTAAATACTTACATTAGAAGGGAAAACACTAGAAAGGTAGAAAGCGAGAGGATGATGATGTGTGTCTCTCTCTCATTCAAAAAGCATGCACATCTTTTTAAAAATGGTCATATTGGCTACCCCCTTGAACAATAAACAGTAAAAAGGTAACAAAACAAGAACAAGAGTGTCTTGTTGTGGACTCTCATCCTGACGATGAGAGAGAGAGGAGAGACAGTGGGCGAGAGAGTCAATGGGATTGAGTCATCCATACGAATGTTTACATTAAATCTTAATTGTTATTAAGAGCCGAATTTACTATTAATGTATTCCACATCGTTTCCTCACCCCCTCCCCCCCTCTCTTCTCATTCTCAATATTATCAAGACAAACTCGTGTTATTTGAGATAATTCTAACATATGTTATGAGTACATACAGACAAGAGAGATTCGAGTCTCTCTCTCTCTCTCACTTGCTCAAGCTTGAATGGTTTAATGCTAACTATTCTTTTAAAATATTTTTTTTTGTTTTGATTTTTTTGCTATTTGTAAAAGACTCAACAAAATGTTGGCTGTGTTCAAAGGGAAACAGGAATTTTTATTGATGAAAGGTCTTTAGAGTTTAGAATGATTACAAGTTTTTGAATAATATTTGAATTATAACTTAACTGTGTACAAATGCATATTTGAGGAAATACAATTTTTTTTGTTTGAAAATTTTCAATACATATTTTACACTGTGAGTACATTATTTGTTTGTGTATTTGTACTTATAAAAAATATCATTATTCTAATGGGATTGTATTTTCAAAGAGTTTGAAAACTAATATTAATATTTGTACTTGTATGATTTATTTGAATAGAATGTTTGAAAAAGAAAGAAAAATGTAGATATAAAAAGGATAAAATTTTAACAATTAAATTTAAAAAGGCACACATTTAGAGATATAAGGGTGCTTTATGATTTATCATGATAAAAGTCATACGATACTAAAATTATCATTATAGAGTATGGGTATAATGGGGATTAAGAGAAAATGGATAACAATGGTTGTGGGAAAAAGTTGAAATGTTTTCTCAAAAAAACTCTCCTCTTCAAGTCAAGTCTTCAACAATAAATTAATTGTGTGTCCATGTGTCTACTGGCTTATTTATTATGATGAGCACTAACTGCTAAAAGTTTTTTTTTGTATTTATTTCTCAGTTGACTATCTCTAGGCAGTACTCGTGTGCAAAAAAATTAAGTTATGTACTTGACACGATGATGATGATGCCATTTGAGATTCTTGGCATGTAAATTTTGTTACATCGTTTGATGAGAGACTTTTTATCATCTTTATCAAAAAAGATGATGAGATTAAGGAACATTTTTGCTTTACTTGCCATGTGTGGGGACTTGAGAGGCTTTTCTCACCTCGTAATAAATATCAGTGATTTATTATTTATAAAATATTGATGGATTTTAGAAATATATACCTACAGGCACGGGCGTTAAATTTGGAACGATTTTGAGAATTTTTTGTAGCTAAACACGGCGTCGATGAATTCGGCGGGTTTGCTCAATATGTTCTCCCTTGACCTCTGTAACCTGTCGACATCTTCTTTTCCATGACTCGTACGCTTTTTGTACCGTTTCGGGGGTCACACTGTTCCACTCTTCTTTGAGCACTTTCCAAAGTCCTGTCAATGTTTTGGCTCGCCGTGTTGCAAGTCGTTGCTTTAGAAAACCAAACCCAAA
>JAQIVZ010000408.1:0-70790 GCA_034700945.1 Arrhopalites spinosus
CATAAAGTCATTGTCTAGTACGCGGGGCTCTAATAGTGCGCGGGTCTCTAATAGTACGCGGGGTCGAGGGTACGTTTTTGGAATAGTGCGCGGGTGTACTATTGGGTCATATACGGTACCTATTTCTTATGCTTTTCTTTATTGGGAGCGAACTGAATTTTTTTCCCGTTTCTCACAAGGTAAACTCCTCAGGTGGTCATGAAAACTTTTTTTCTCAAAAGTGCTTCAACAATTAAAATTTTAAATTAACCCCAAAGGTAAAAGGTTACGGCGGCAATGAAAAAGTACTTATATCAGTAAATTCGACATAATTTTATTTTTTAATAAGGCAGTTTTGAGAATTAAAGTTATCATGACCACCTGAAGAGTTTACCTTGTGAGAAACAGAAAAAAAAATTTCGGTCCGCTCCCTGACAATGCTTTTCCATCTCCATAATATGTAATATACATACCTTTAAATTTTGGTTGACTGTAAAATGAAACAAATGAATAGACATCCAAGCGAGAGGGCGCCCTTTTAGATGACTTGAGAGGAGCTCCATCAATTAAATTTCGATTGTCAGTACTCTCATATTGTCGTCTAAAAGTAAAATCTGGAAAACCCAATGGCTCCACAGTTGGTTTTCTACTTAAATGTTTAAATTCTTGCTCGTCACAGGGTTTAAAAGAATTGGCATTCAATTTTTTGATATAGTCTGAAAATTTCCCATTGAGCTCTTGACGTCCTCCTGGGATCAAAACATGGGGACCCATACAATCATTGGACTCGTATAATGAAATACACTGCCCATCAACTCTGATTCCCCATCGATGAAGAATATTCCAACCCCTCGGGATTTCTTGACAATCCAGGCCGTTAGTTGAGAATGTTTTTGTGAGGACTCCTACAAAATATTCACAAAAATAAAGTACACAAAGAAAATAACAGTGTCAACCATTTTATAATTAATTTAATTTTTTTCATACCACCAAATTTTGTTGTTTTCTGTACAGTTAATTTAGGTTCAGAGTTAAATGTGGATGAAGCACAATAAACAGTTACTATCAAGTGCACAAAAACTAGGAGAGTATGGTATAAGATTTTCATAATTTATTGTTATAATATTATTTTCCTGGGTCTCAATTTAATTTTTGCCTATTTACCTTGACTAATTTGGGTTTGTGGAAGAGTGGAGAAATTTCAAATTGTTGTTAAATTTAGAGTACATTATACCCATTAATATCTCCCACTCTATCCTCCAGCTTGAGGATTAACAATAAAAATGTTAAATGTAGGCAAGGCTCAAAAATTAATGCAGGGAAAAATATAAATGGTCAACAATTAATCTTTTCTCTTAAAATATTTGTAACAAGATCCCTTCATCAAGACAAAAACTCTCAACTGACAAACTTTAACGTTCCACAAATGAAAAAAAGAAACTGAAAACTGGAGCTGTGGAACTTTGAAAGACATAAAAAAAGTTGGATTGTAATCTTAATATTTTATCAAATGATATTTTTAAAAACTCTGCTCATTCTAGATCATTAGATAGCATGCATCCACTTTTTTATATAGTTCACATAGTTTGATGAAAATGCGCAATAAAAATGCCTACAAAATTATCAGCCTGTATATTATATAGTACAGATATAAATAATAAGACTAGATTTTTTTGTCCATAGAATAATTTTTCTCTAGGAATTGACTATTGTGTGTGGGCATGGGAGAGGTGTGAGAATCTTGTCCATACAATCAAGTTTGCATGATCTTATCATGTCCTCACTGGCACTGGCTAAGCCAGTCAGGCCTCATTAAAAAGATACATACCTACTCGTATAGGTACAAGACGGTCTAATAAAGTGTGAATGACCAGCTAGAATTTTATTTTTAAACTTGTGTATAAAAGTATCAAGTCTTTAAAATCCAGTTCAGCCTCTCTTACTCTTCTAGTCTATTATTTCTAACTACATAGTTTCAAAAATAGTCAAAAAAAGCTTCTTCCAAGTAAAAAAAAAAGTCGTGGAATATTTTCAAAGGAGTTTTTTAAACAGAATTTATTTAATTATTAATCCCACTATTATCTTTTGAACAAAAGTAACAAAACCTAATATTATTTATGTACAATACTCGTACAAAGAGAATTTGAGAATAGACAAATAGAGTGAGAGGGAGAGTTAGAGATAGAAAAAGAGACTGCATGTGAATCAATTTTTAACAATTCTCATCCCACATGCAATTTAATTTTCATTAGTTGTTGCCCACTTGGCATGTTCGTGATGGCTAATTTCTATTTATTTTCTCTCTTCCTTAATTTTTCTTCTAGTGGTTGGTCTATTTTTCTAATTTTAAGAATTCAGTAAGGAACTAATAAATTGTCCCATTGGCATTCTAAGCCAACACTCGATGAAACAATTCTTGACTACAAATATTTATCATTTCACCAATACCATGTTTCTTTATAGGCGATTTATATGGAAGCATCATTCTTTATAATTGGAGACCATCTTTCATTTTCATGATTGAGAACTGCACAAGAATAAAAATTATAAGAGACTGACAGTTCCCTACGGGGAAGGGGAGCTTTGAGATCAGAGATGGACGTGCTCCATGTGAAATTAAAACAATAGCAACTTTTTTTTGACGTTGTTTACTGTCATGCTCAATTAATCTCAATGAGACTCAGACTAGACTCAATTAATCCATCAAAACGGAAATTGATATGTTGTTGTGTCAGACAGAAAATTAATTGTCCCTTGTAAAAATATTTATTAAAAATAAAAATGAGACAAGCCATTTTTTCTAGCACTTTTTCTGGTGAGTTGAGCCAGTTGACTTTTTGGGTCTCAATCAAGAGGACAAAAAGTACTGAAAGTAGGATTAAATTTTTAAAATATTTAAGAATAATAATACTGCAGTAAGATTAGATTGTGTAAAAAGTCATGCTAATGTCCAAGAATTCCATTTTAATTTTGTGTACCCTCATTCTCATCTCCTCTGTTCAAGTCAGGGCCTATTTTGGCTTTTCAAGGATAACTTTGTATGAAGACAAGGATCAACAAGGTATGCAGTTTTACTTAATTTTTTTGGAAAATAATTTAACTATCTATCTCGCAGGTGAAACTTACTTCATGAGGGTCGGAGGTCAGTGCATGAGCATCCCAGATGGAATTTTTGCGTCTTCTGTGGACACTCATGGTGAGAAACCAGAATCTAATTTTTAGTAAATTTTTATTGACATTTACAAAAACAATTTAATTTTAATTTTTGATTATTTAAGGAACTTGCACAATAATTTGTGCTGTACCTCATTGTCGCACAAAATGTGTAAAAATGTTTCCTGGCTCACTTGGTCACTTTGATTTGCAAGAAATTAATATGAATGATAAAATTATGTCAGTAAGATCTTGTGGAGGATTCTAAAATACAAAAAAATTGATGAAATTGGCGGGAAACAAATAAGATGGTTGTAAAATAATTATTGTGAATATTTAGAATTAGTTAACTTATGATTCAGTTTCCATTCAATTTTTATTCTTGTTCATTGTTCTGTACAAATTAATGTCTAGACATGTGTTGTATTAAATAGAGTTGATTTGAGAAGCAAATGTGAGAAAATTGTTACTAAATCTGTTAATAATATTCTTTGGAATCATACTTTAGGGGAAAAAACTGGTTCAAGTTCTCGGTGAAATTTTTATAGAATTAGGTGGGATTCATCCCCGGGACAAGCTCCTTTGTTAACCATGGTTAGATCTAATTAGAGAATAATTAAGTTTTAAAATATTTATTTATTATAAAAAATATAAATTATTATTTCGAAGAAAACTGTACCAGTTCGCTTTCTTTGGGCACATTTTAATTCACAATGATTCGAGTAAGTATTCAAGTCACTGCCACAAACTGGTCGAAATTCTTTGGTACAAAAACAAGAGTCACTCTCCTCCACGTCAAGTCTTTTTTGTGCTTTGCAGTGTCCCATGTAACTCATTTTGATGTCTACAAAGGATTTTATTAATTACAAATATTTTTAATTTAAAATTATCAAATACCTTTTTTCTTTTGAGCGCAGGCAAATTCACAGGGATTTCCATAAGTAACATGATCGCTTCCACAGACTACCCACACAAATTAAAAAATTATTAATGTGTTCCTTAATTACTTTGACTCTTGCTAATTAATTTCTTACCTGGATTCAATTCTCTGGTGCACACACAAGGAGCGTTTGCTTTGATCTAAGAAAGATTTTTATATTTTGAAATTATACACATTTAGCTTGTGAATATAAATTCTACAAATAATTTCTTACCAAATCCAGCTCTGAGATGACTACAATCACAGTTATTACAAATAGTTGAATTAATTTAGTCATTTTGTGTTGTACTACAAAAAAATTAAAACCAATGAAAAATCCTAATTTTCTGTATTTATCTGTACAGGATTAAATTGAAATACTAAATTAAACCTGAATAATTATTTTCCAGGTGACGACCCTTGATATTTATAGTGAGTCAGAATTGATAAAAAAATCCAAAACTTGTGAATTTATTAGATAAAAAATAAATTGTAGTGGACGGATCTGAAATGAATCACTAATTGACGTGGCAAAATAATGTTTTGGTTTTGTATACCGGGTCAAGCGTAAATAGATAGATAAATACTGTAAGTACAATTTATGTACAGTTTAAATTGAATCATTGAACCAATGTCATCATAAAATTGATTTTGTTCTGCAGTCAATCTTTGGTTGATGACACAAACTTGAAGGTTTGCTTCATTTTAAAAGCGTTGTCCAAGTGGAGAAACTGATAAGAGTCTTTTTAGGATTTTATTTCAATGCGCAACAACTTTGCAATTTATGCGTTTAATTGTAAAGAAATTATTAACATTGATAAGCTCATGTTTACAGTGTTGTACAGATTGACCAGAAAAATCCGCCGTTTTTTATATTATTGCCGCCGAGTGGTAGTCCGAATAAAGACATTGATTAAAATCCGTTAAAAAATGGTGGCTTCAAAAAGCGTGAAGTAACTGAAAGATTTTGAAAAGAGGTAAATAGTTATAGAGAAAAACAGTCCACCCTCAAAATTCTGAATCTCCGAAACGGTTCGGAGTTGAGCGACCCCATTTTGAACGCAATTTCTATTTTCGCGTGCTCTATCAAGAAAAAATTCAAAATCGACCCTTGGTGACCCTTAGACATACAGACTGACCCTTCAGTCTGAATGTTTTAGCCTGTAGAGTCTTTGATGTTCTTTCCTCCAAAATAATAAAAATAACTGGCTTTTCTGATCTCCCTGTACGCAGATAAACCCACAACATTTATCTCGTTTGGCTTTGTCAATATGGCCATATCAATGAATCGGCATTGATGGGAGATTTTAATAACTTTTCGTATCATGTTATTAGCATGAATTTGTCCAAAAGTCTAAATTTTGGTCGAGAGGTACAAGATAAAAATCCAGTTTGCATTTTTTATAGGTCACCTACATAAATGAAAAAATATTTTGTTCATGATAATTAGTGATATATTATTATGCAGGTGATAATTAGCCAAAATAATCTAAAAATAAACAGAAGAATTTTAAGAATTTCATCTCTATTATGCTTTTCACAAACAAATTGGAATTGTGAGCGTTGTGTTCTTCATGTATGTCAATATTTAAAATTATGATACAATCAGAGTAAAATCACACTCAGCAAATGTAATTTGAAATTTGATATTTTTAATCTTAAACCACAGCGAATTTTTTATTAGACAGACATGATAAAGAAAGTTTTTTTTGTCCAGGAGAAGAGAGAAAACGATGAAAAACATTTCTCTTAATCGATGTATCCAGCCGTTGAATAGCTTTGGCGACTTTTAACACCTCGACTATTCAAGTTCATCATTCCATAGGCCTCCATTTTTGGTTTATTTTTTGATTTTAAACTCTGAACTGTGTCCATACCACAATCTTGATTAACTTTAATCAATTTTGATTCCGTCCTAATTGCATCAATGTGGAAAAGTAAATCAACGTCATTCATTGTCGTTGAGTTGTTGCTGTTTTCATGAATTTCTTGAACTTTATTCTCGCGTCTATGGAATAAATTCTTGACCTCATCATTGGGTAGGGTCCACTCCAAAAAGAAAATTGTCTTGTTTTTATTGTTTTGATTCCAATAATGACCACTCCAGGAATTATTAGAATTATAATTGTAGCCATTATTGTGCTCACATTGACGAGTTTCGTGACGAATCAGTTGAGGGGTCAAGACCTTTCCACATGGCAATTTAATAAGAACTTCTCCATTAATTGTCAAGTGGTCAGCTTTACAGGTAATGTACATCATTTTGATTGTTAGTTCCTCATGTGGTTTCTTGTAGATGGAAAATGACCTTAAATTATACGAATTGACGTGTCAAAACTCATTTTTTAGTAGTTGAAATAGACAATATTTTATGTAAAATATTAAAATAGTACCAATTTCCATGTAAAACGTCCTCATGAAATTTCAATTGACTGACATTGAGCTGTAGTTGCATCCCTTCATAATTGGAACTGCCCATACGTGACATGTAGGTCAGGACATTACTCAATTTCCAACGATAGTCAATGCTTTCCCCATCAATCATGAGCTGGAATATAAACAAACAAGAAACAGTTTAGAGGAACTTATCATGAAAAATATTACAAGAATTTTATACCTCAGATGTTGAGCAGTACTCGACAGGCTTCATCTCAATAGTTTCTTCTCCTTCCTGATCTTCAACCGCCATTGTTACTCCTTCATCATCAGGAACTGTTGTGGGGCCGTCTGTGGACGACTGGGACTTGGTCACCACGAAAAAAATTAAACTCAGAGTAAGAATTATCAACTTCATTTTTTTTGTACTTGTTGTAACTACAATCTGTTCAATATTTAATTGCAAAGTGAATTAAATTCAGGCTGAATTAAAATTTCTTCTGTATTTATACAATTTTTAATCATGTCATTGAAACTGAAACGCTTTCAAATTCGGACAATTGATGATAGAAAGTTATTTTCATGTGTCAACTTGAAATATTAAGAACTTAACAAGTGGCATTTCCGTTTTATTGACAAAATTTTACAAGAGCTCAAATTTTGGAATTCATAAAAATATGGCAAGATCAAGGTCAAAATAGTGATCACGACTTAAATTTTTATACAGTGACAATTTCAATTTTCAATTTTTCAAGTACCTTTGTCCGGCTTCAATTTGGACATGTTAATTGAATTTCTGCATTATGAGTCAATTTATGACAATTAAATATATTTTTTGATGCATGAAAATCAATAAAAAATAAAATGTAACAAAATTTGCAATTTTTAAGAAAATCATCACTGGCAGAATAAGTGCTAAATATATTTTGCAGTGTCCAACTGCGCAAAATTGGTATCATTTGTGTTTGAGATTAAATAATGAATTAATGCGTACTTAAAAGTAGTTGTTTAAAATATGGTAATTTAAATATTTAAATTCCCATATGCTTTAATTAAAATATTTACTACTCCAAACATCTATTCTGTAGGATGACTAGTGTTGATACAAGTCTCAAAGGTCCTTAGTTAAAAATTCAATGCTAAATAATACGCAGCGCTAAGGCTTTGAATTTTCAAAGTAAATAGACCAAAATTTTATTTGTAGCAATTGTAGCTAATTTCTTTTCTTTATTATTATGTTTTTTCCAAAATACATTAAGGTAATGTCACAAAATATTTTCAAAATTATAAATGACAGAAGAAATTAAATTTTCTGTGTGTACATAGATACCGGATGTCAAGACAAGATTCATTCGTGACAGAATTCAACTTCTAAAAGATATTGTCAAGGCCTTTACATTAAATATTCCATTTCAAGTAAGTTCTCTAAATTGAATTAATGTAATTTTTATGTACTAAATGGGATATAATTTTTTTTATAGAATATCACATCGTTTGGCACACAAGATCCCGGTCCCAAAGTATGCTCGTCTTCCATGAAACATCTTTTGAGTAAGTTTTTAAAGTTTATATTTTTTGATGACACTTTTCAATTTATTTTCTCAATTTATTTACTTTCATATTTATTTTATCTTTTTTTAGACTCTACTCTTCGGGGTCATGGAGGCATGTGTGGACACAATAATTATTCACTGAAGATGATTTTAGACTCGATTGGTTACTCAACGTACACAGTTTCAGCAAAATTTCGAAGAACATTAATTCCAATGAGTCATTGTGTTTTAATGGTAAACATACCGTCCAATTTTTCTGTGGATAAGAAACAAGATGATTTATACATGGTTGATGCCGGATGTGGAGTGCCTTTATTTGAACCAATTCGACTAAAAAGTTTGCCTTACTTTGATCGAGCAGGTGGATTTGATTTTAGCTATGAAATGAGTGACGATGGAACCATGATTAATAGGTAAGCTCAAATTAATTTACAGATATTTACCCATGCACATAAGTAACTCATTCTTAAATTAATAATTAAATTCATGTCCAGAATAAATCGGGGTGGAGATGCTATTGTTGGTAAAAAACCCGAAACCTATGAAAGTCCACAAGACTACACAGTTTGGCTTAAACCTCGGACAATCACAGAAATGTTGCCAAATTTAGCTCAAGTATATCATGACTTTAAATCATCATCATTTCACTCAACATTTTATGTATACCGGTACCTGGATATTGCTCCTGATAATTCAGATTTTAAAATTGTGTGTATTCGAGGAAAAGAATTACTTTTTATAACTCGTCATACAAGGACCGCTCAATTATACAAAACATTTGCTGAGATCGTACCAAAGATTGAGGAATATTTCCCTCAAATTGATCCCTATGAAATTACTTTAGCTGCTTCAAACTTTCAGAAAGTTGAGTCAGAGAAAGTTAAATTATAATAATTTGTACCTGAAATATAATCAATTGTGATATATTTTATTTTGACACAGTACTAGTAGAACATGTTTTAAATATAATATATGTTAATTGTTTTGTCTCTCTCTCTTTGTATTATTTAATAAATATTCACACGATATGTACATGGTTTAGTCATCACTTAATATTCATCCATTGTAAAAATATGTGAAAAGCACAATATTTTATGTTAAATAATGGTAACAAAAATAACGAAATCTAAAGAAGATGTATAATCAAGAAAGAAATGTCAAATGCATTAATTATTGTATATTGTAAAAGACACTGAGAATTTTGCATTTTTTTGTTCAAGTCACAATCCTTGTTGTCAACTTGGTCCAAATATTCGGTCAAAAAGAGAAGGATTTCTATTCTCTTGACCTTCAATCAAAGGAACCTCTGTAGAAATTTTATTGGGTTCATTTGTCATTCTTTCTTGTGGGAGTCTCAACATGTCTGATGCAGGATTTTTCTTGTTTTCAAAAATTCTCATGGGTAAAATGACACCATCCATGTCAGATTGAATGAGCATACATTCAGTCTGTTGTTTTTGATATGGGGTTACAATATTACATAAAATTCTTTTACGACACAAAGAATCACAAGCCCTTTTATGTGTCATTTGAGCTGCTTTATGATAATGCCTGAAAATAATTAAAATTTTAGTGGAGATTCGTACAATTAATTTTTTTAATTGTCTTACCGATAATATTGATTAAATTCGGTGACATTTGAGGACATTCGATGAACAAATCGATTCAAAGATGAGGGCAAAACATCAGGAATTCCATAAGCTTCTGTTGCTCTATAAAGTTTAAACCATTCTGGTCCTTTAGTTGGATTTAAATTAGCTTTAGTTAAATTATAAATCCATGTTTCATGATCTAGAACACTCCATGTTGACTCGTTTCCTCGATCTCCGTCCACCATGAAGATTTTGTAGCCTTTAATTTTTATTTTTATTTTATATTTAACAGTTTATTTAACAGTGTATTTTTTAATCAACAAAATAAAATTATTAAATTTACCTGGATTAAGATTTGTGTATGGAGTTAGGGATGCTCCAATCCAAATTGGATTTATGGGTTTCCCCTTTTCCATGGGATGATAAAATAATTTAAACTCATCATAATGAGTGTGACCATAAAATTGGGCTTTAACTGTTGAACTAAATTTTGAAATAATTTCATAAAAATTTTTACTCCAAACAGCCCAACAATCCTCTTGACCTGGTGGGACATGTCCCAAAATGTGAACTTTTTGTCCAATGTCTTCTGACTTTTGAAGTTCCACTGTCAACCTAAAGATAAATATTCCAATTTTAAGAATTTATTTTCACTCATTTATTTTAAATTATTTTTAATTATAGCAGCAAAAGTATCACCAACGAAGTTGACCTGAAGGGTCACGGTCCTCGAACATTATCCAACTGAAAAAATTGATCATTGAAAATAAAATAAATTGCAGAATATTTTTTACAGTTATGAATGCAAATTAAAAAAGAAAAATAAACCTTACAAGTTATAAGTGTAGCATAAATTAGTATTGAGAACAATGACCCGAAAAGTCGGACTAATGACCCTGTCATAATAACCACCATAAAGAAAACTTTGAACGGATTCAGGGGGTATCCAGTGACTCCAAGCTTTGGCTGTCGCTATTTTCAGAAGAAAATTAAAAAAAAATTGAAAACTGCAATTAATTAATTAAAAAAAGAATTGAACCCATACTTGCATAAACCCAATCAGTTGAGAATTTCGGTGGGACATTATAGGGACTAAATCTGAAATTCAGAATAAAAAAATTCATAAGAAATAATTAATGACAATTTAATTTTGAAGTTAAAAAAATTGCTTACAAATTGACTGGATGGGTCTCATGATTCCCTAGAACAGGCATGATCGTTGTATTTGGAAAATATTTGTGAATCAAATTAGAGCAATTAAAAATAATCTCCATGTTCTCATCTGGATCAGTACTCCAAACATTATGAGGCACAATATCTCCCGTCATATAAATTAATTGAATATCCTATAAAGACAAACAATCAAAATAAAAAAGCTGAAAAATTTTGAACAAAATATAAAAAAATAATTACCGGATGAGTTGTAGAAATATGGGACAAAGCATTCTCAAAAGAATGATAAGGTAAATCACATTTACGATAATCCCCATAATAACCAGCACCTAATGAAGGGTCCTCCGGTCTCAAGTCCTCACTTCGACAACACATTTCCTTGTCACAATTTGCATTCGTCCCTTCCTTGTAATGAGGGTCAACATGAATATCCGTCAAGTGAAGAACTTTAATTCCTTTAGTTCCACTCTACACCATAATTAAAATTATTAAGTACATTTTAAAATTAAAACATTACATGTTGACTTACAGGAATTTTGACAGTTGGGGAATCTTTCTGAATTCGGGTATTCTCTCTTTTGGTAGTCGAAGATTTTTCCCTTGGACCGTTATAAAATTGACTATTTAGCACATCCCATTCTATTGTCGGGTCTTTTGTGGTACATCCAACACTTTGTAGAATTACTCCACAAAACATGTCAGCTGATAATTGACTTCTTTCTGTCACTATGAATAATAATGTGGGTCCAAACCGTTGAACCAAGCCTAAATAATAATTAATTAATAATTAAATTATTAGTCAATAAATTGCAGTTACAATTAAATAGTTCTAGCCTTTCCAAGAGAATTTTAATGCCACTTCAGTAGCCCAAATTAGTAAATTAAGTACCTTGACACATTTCATCTGGAGCAATTTTGAAAAATGTACAACCAAAAATTGCTGTCTGCATCAAAGCCTCTTGAGATGCTCCTGAACGAGCCTAGAAAAAAAAACAAATTAATTATTTTTTTCTGTCTCTTTTTTAAATATATAATTTATAAAGGACAGTCCATTAAGTTTATCATTCAAAAACTTAATTGTAAGTAGACACGTTAAAAACCTATGGACCTTGATAATAATTTTCTTTTCTTGTCCAGCAAGTACAATAAATTATTGTCAATAACAATAACTAAAAAATATTGGCATTAGAAAGACAAGAAAAAAAAAACGGAAACAGTTGTCAAGCAGGATTAATGTAAGAGATGGAATGGAATAGAGGAAAAGAAATTGGCCAATCAATTTTTTTCTCTGTTTAATATAGACAAGAGCAGGATGAAGGTGATGATGAGAACGAGTATATTTTATGCTTTATTTTTCTATGTACAATACTCACAAAACAAGAGTAAAGGAACGACCTTCAACTTCCGTAGCGTAAAAAAAATAAGAAGAAATGTTTGATTGTCACAATAGGAAATGGTGAGGATTTTCTACTATCTGTCGAGATGAGACAAAAAAATAAAAGGGGAGTCATTCTACTCTACTAAAAACAGTATGGGGGAAATAGGAAACTAGATTTGTAGTAGGAAGGCAAATTTTAATTGTTTAATTTAATCAGTCAAATAAATGTTCAAACAAATTAAAAATGACTCACCCTCATCATAAAAAGTCCGATTCCAACTTTACATGCATGACAAAGAGCAAATGATTTGGCTGACTGTCCCGTCCATTGAAATAACTGAAAATAAATTAATAGTCAAGATTAATCAAGTTTACTATAATTAATAATTATTATAATTTATAATAATAGAATACCTGTTTTAAAACACTGAGATCAGGGAAAAAAGATGGACTTTGAGGAGAAGACTCCACCAGGGATGTGGTCGAAGTTGAGGTTGACGAATGACGGGTTTTATTCATATTAAAATATAATTGTTTATCAAGTGTCTTCATTTGCATCATCATCTCATCCTCCGAGTAAGTTTCATCCAGAAATTGATTAGGAGTGTTATAAGAAAGCTGGGACTCAGAACTCCCCAATTGATCATCATTCAAACGTCTACTGTTGTGAAATACTATACTCGGTTTTCTACCCAAACTAACAATGGCTGATCTTGTGACTGAAGTTGATCTTCCATCTCCACCCTCATTCCCACTATTTGGCATTGACCGAGAGAGTGATGGACCAAAAAGGATTTCAAAATTTAGTGGAAAACCAAATCTTGGTAGTTTTAGTAGTTGAAAATTAACTTTAAAGATTCCTAAATATTCCAAAAATTCTAGTTAAGTCAAATAAATTAACAACTTGTACACATGACATACGAGTACGTAAAAGGGCAAATAAAAGTTCCAGAGGATGACACAAAAACATATAAATTGTATAAACTCACCATCACATCTCTCGACGACAAAAGTACTCAAGAAAAATAAGAGCAGGACTTGGGAGGGTCCCTTCATTCTCAGCTTTGGGCACTTGACTTGCCTCCACAAGTTGGACGACTTGGAGGAACAACGGAACTTATATTGAGGGGGTCTCTCTCTCTTACGGCATTTACTTTGTGGCTATATATATAATTATTACTACACCAAACAATTTCACCTACAATTATTGAGAGTCCAATGTTGACTGAATGAAGAATGCAAGACTCCAACTTTGTCGACTTGTGCTCATTCACTAACCACTATCAAATTAAATTTGTTTTAGACTCACTCACTATCACTAAAAATTAACTTTATTATTTTTGTATAGAATTGATTGACTTGTATGAAAAATTTGGTGTCTTGATTTCCTTTTGTTTGTTATTATTAGACTGTCTCTCTCTCTCTCTTTTTCTAGAATATGAGATTCATGTTGACTGAGACAAGGAGGAACAAAAATGAGGTAGGTAGTTTTGAGACTATATAGAAAATTATTTGGATACATTGAGACATGTTTGTCACTTATTCCCTTCCTCCATATCTCCCCATTGCCTTTTTCCATCCTCACAGATTCACCTCCATACTCTCAATATCCTTTAAGTCATTCTTATCCAGGCAAATTAATTACTCATCCAGTCATGGGCTCACTAATATTCAAATTTTTATTTTTATTTTTATTTTTTTATTTAATCTCCTCCTCCTCGCTTCTATAAATTCTGTGCATGCTGAATATCATGAGATTTTTTACTTTAAAGAGAAAAAATAGTGAGAAAATTTTGTGCATAAGGTTAAAAAATAAAAAAATCCATCCAGATTTTGTAAAATTGCATCACACGTTTAAAGAACGTCATTTCTAGCCTACATAGTCAATGTCATCTTAGATAAATTATATTTAATTGTGGGAACGACCCAATGTGTTCAACACCCTTTACCACATGGAATAAACCATAATCATTTTAACAAAGTGGCAAACAATTTGCAATGTTTTTTTATGTTAAATTATACAATTTTTTTAAGTATAAAGAAACGACTGTTATACTCTTTTTTTCTTTATGACGAAACAAAAATATAAACTTTATGTGCATACCTTAATGTACTTATTTATTTGAGAGGGACTAAGACTTAGAGAAGGGCTATGCTGTATCTGTAGTTGTAATTCATATTATGCAACCCAAATTTTTTTGAGCAGATTATCACCAACAGGAGACAACTTTGTTTGTATGCATGACATTATCTTCTTTCTTTTGTGTCCACATGTAAGTATAGTATTATGTACTATCTTTGTGGGTTAATTGCATTAATTACAAGTCACAAACAACACGAGAGAGATGCGACCACTTTTCCTTTCAATAATAATCCATTGTTTTTTTTGCTGGTTCAAAAAGAGTGGCTTGACCATATTTAGACAAGAGATCCTCTCTCTTTCTTTCTTTTTCCTAATATTTAATTTTTCATTTGAAGCATACTTGAATATATTTAACCTCTCAAAATTCTCTAGTGTACAGATACACACACGTAAACAATTCAATTAATTCTTGTACTGTATAACTAATATGATTGACTATACAAAAATTATACCGACAAATAACATGGAATTAGTCATCATTTTTCTGTACAATGTAAAAAAACTAAACTCTCTAGTTGTCATTTCCATGACTTGTAGTATTTTTTTCGGAAAAAAAAAATTAACCTTGTCTACTTTATAACTCCTACAAGAATTTTGTCTATTGTCATTGTTTTTCAGTAAATAATAAACTGCACGTGTGTATTATGTATTAAAGGATTTCTGGAATATCAATTAATTAATTTTCATCAATGAATGACTTTTTCAGCATTTATTTGGGGGTTAACATAATATTCATGCACTTTAGCTATCTTTGCAATGACAAATTAAATAACTGAATGTGATTCTATTGTGATGAAGATGTAAAAAATGCAATCGTCATCATAACATACATATGTATGCATAATTAATACCTAACCTTATGAGGTAATCCAAAAAAAATTAGTATACAAATTTTTATACTCTTTATCCATTTTTTTATTAATCTTTTTTTTCTGTACACAGGCTATAAGACTAGACTGTATATATCATAATATATATATATAATATAGACAACTTTTTCAACTTTCTTTTATGCCATTTTCTTCATAGTCGATTTTACTTAAATGAAATGGGGGACAAAAAAATATGGACATTGAAACATTACTGGAAGGACATAATATAAAATTAGAATAACGTCTAAATATATTAAATACAAGCTTTAATTAATAATAATTAATGATTAATATTGAAAAACAGAGAAGGAAGCATTTAAAAAGGAATAGGACGAGACAGACTACCTCATAAATTTACATAACTATACAAATTAATTAATTATTATTTTTTGTTACAATTAATGACCATGATTCATGTCAGAATAAATCAATAATTAATCCACACATTATATCGATCATGGTTATTTACTATACAATTATAACCTTCCATAATAAGCTTGAGCTTAACACATAATTTTATTTATTTTGTAGAGATAGGTTAAGGTTAATTAATCTAGTATATTAATTAGTTTATTAATTTATCTATGTATGTATCTATCACATAAAAATTTATATATATATCTTCATTACATTAAAATATGTTGTCAGTTCAATATCAGTAAATTCAGAAATTTCCACGCTCAGCAAAATCCTATAGCTGGATACATGTGTCCCTAAACGATTTTTTTTGCTGACTCGTGAGTACATTCTGAAAACTGAAATCTAAGGGGGGTAAAACAATGGCTACAAAATAATCAAAAAAAATTGGCACTTTACACAGGAATCAACTAATTTACTTAAGTATTAAGTATGGCCTTTGTTTTTGTAAGTCATAAAGAAGAAAAAGACAAAAAAACGAGCAAAAACTTTGAATTTTCATTAAAAATATCTACTGCCATACTATTTAACAAGACATTTAGATAAAAATTAGAGATTAAAATTATTAAAGAAGCTCTTCAAACAAATTAAAATCATTTATGGCAAATAAGAATGTGACACAAAATTGTGTAAAGTCATAATTGCAAATTGAGCTTCAAATTAAACCATCAATAATTTTCAACCTCATAATTATTTTCCTATCAATCAAATTTTCTACACACATTAATTTTCGTAATTTCAATTTGCTACCACCTAGTCTTAAAAATACTCTTTTTCTAAAGAGTTTTTAATAATAAATAAAAAAACAAGACATGATACAATCATATTCCATCTCACTGGTCCTAATCTCTCATACTTACAAAGGTACTGCAATTTCAATTTTTCTCTTGCACCAACATTTTGATTTTTTTTTCTCTTCTTCTCTTCCTTGTAATTTACTTTTTTAACTTTCGCATGATTCAGAATTTTGTTTTCGATGAACGTCATCGTCATTTTTTAGAATTATTCAATTGACTTTACAAGTGACAACAACAATTTTACAAACTACCTACCTATTTATGTATATGGGATTTTTTAAAATACTGACGTTGATGGGTGATGATGATGAGCTTTTTGAAATCTCAACAGATTTCAATTCAATTCTTATTGAAATTAAAACTACTATTTATAATATAAAATTATGTATGTACATAAATTCGCTGTAAATTGGAGATACAAGTAAAAATCCATCTTGTGTCATTTCAGATGAAAATCAATCATCCCATTTGTATATTATATCTATGTACTATCATATTATTGTTGTCTCCGTGGATATCTTAGAACAGACTTATTGGTTTTTTTCGTCAGGTATGAAGTGTTCGGACATAAATTAATTGTGGATTATTTTAACACACGAATTTACAAATTAACTATACAATAATCTACACAATATTTTGTAACATTTTTCACCCGTCTCCTCTTCCATGTAAATAGCTATGTACTAGTACAAAATTTCTTTTGTTGTTAACTTTGTAGGTACAGCTATTATAACGATTTCATACCAACATTAAAATTATTATTTAGCCTATGGAACACAGAAAGAGGAACTTATATGACCTCATCTCCAAAAAGTCTCAAGTTGTAATCGCATGCAACGTAAATTTTGTCAAAGTCATAAAAATTCTACATTGTCTCATATTAGAACTTTCCTCACAGAAAGAAAAAAAACAATAACTATCATTGAAAAAATTAATTAACTACAACGCACAAAAGCACCTTGAATTATTTGTACACAAAAAAAACATCTACAAGAAAACCATCAAGATTAAAAAAAGAATAAAGATTTTTGTACGAAAATTAAAGTGTACTTAACAACAATACACAAAAAAACGAAACCTATCATATACCTTACATGCATGCGAAACCTTTATATAAATATGTCAAGAGCTACAGAGGTGCAGCAAATTAAAATTGTATCTTCCAATACAGATTATTAAAACGAAATACATACAAACTTTGAGATAATATTCAAAAAAATATAGATTAACATCATAACACGCACAGTACTATTTTAAATTAGAAGACTAAATTCATTTTAGAGATAAAAGCGAACAAGTTGAGACAAACTGTTATTACTATCATGGTTTGTATTGTACATTTGAGTTTAAAAACGGTTATAGACTTATTAGTCGTACATGTCAAATTTAAAATTTATATATTTACAAGCTGTAGCTCACCCAAAAAAGAAGTTATTTAATTGATATTGCTGGCTATACTGAGAACCTTTTTTATTGGTTTTGACAACTTGGAAGTTATGTCATGTATTGACAATATATTTCTAATATTTCTAAAAAAATTCTTGAAAGTCAAAAGAGCATTCCTGAAAATTTAACTCTGTATATTACCTACCTTTTATATTGTTAGTAGCTCTAATTATTTAATTTTTTCAAGGCAATTGTTAAAAGTCTTTTCTGTCTCGATAACGTCATCTATTATCTTATTGTAACCATCAAATGTATTTGTATTATAGTTCATCCACTTAAAAGTTTTGTTGACGCTTTCGTTTTGAATCAATAGCATCCATTATGGGCTGTCTTTTTGCTTCAAAAGTTTTTCGAACTTCGTCAATTTCTCGTTCCTACATATTTTTAAAAATAAATGTATATTAGCAAAATTGTTCTCTTATGATAAAAACATGCAGGACATAAAATTATTTCTACACAAAATTGTTCATATTTTAAATAACTCACCATTTCACTATCCAAGTTGGCCATCTTTCTTTCCAATTCTTCGTAGCTTAAAAACTTTAACTACAATTCATAAAATAAAAATATACATTAAACACGATAAATGTCATATATACAAAAAAAATTAAATTCAACATAATAATTTACACGTAAATAAACGTACAAATTCAAAATCCATATTGTCAATAAATGTTTTGCTATATTTGGCATTAAAGGCAGCTTCCAGATTGACTTCAGGTCTACGAAGTTCAACTTGTGGATAGGCTCCTGCTGATGGTGCTGGACCACCCCGAAAACCCAATATTGATGAAGATATTCCTATATTTTATAAATGATTTAATCAAATTCATGTAACTAAAGTACATGGATAATACATACGTCGTCAGATTTGCTTTGTCTACACGAAAATTCATTGAAAAGTTTGTTTACAGGAACAAAAAGGGATATTTTTAAATCCACACTTTGACAAAAACTTTGTTTAAAAAATCCCTGTCAGCCATTTTGACTCTCGTTCCTAATTATCCACGAATCCCTAATTACAATTAGTTAGTCTGTATAATTTTAAAACTTGAAAGGACAAATACAGCCGAACTAAACATAAAAAAATGATACGTCAAATAGCTGTAAACCACAACGCACTTGTAAGTGTTAATTTAAAAAATGGCTAAATTTATATAAATCATAAACATCAAAAAAAATTTGTAGTAAAAATTACCGCTTATTTGACTCAATTGCCTTTGTAGTCTTTCAGCAAATTCCCTTTGTTCTTCTGCTGACATTTGTTTTGTGTCGTTATACAGAGCTTGAGGTTGATTTGAAGCAGCTGGAAAGCCTTGGACAGGGGGCAAATGTACCGGAGGTAAGGTTGAGTTTCGTGGAATATCTTAACACAGAAAAGCACAGACAAAAACTACATGTTAATCCCTATTTTATCTAAAAACAAAATTAAACAAACAACATCATCCCCAAAACACAAACTTTCACAATAATCATCAATTTCATTAACAATCCCCCACACAATTTTTTTCCGTTAAAGTAAAGTACATTAAAATCATTCTAGGTTAATCTCTCCCATGATAATTAATGTACCACCTTTTAAATGTAAAATAAAGAGTAAAAGACAAAGAGACAAGTAGATACTCCAAATCAACTTACTCATTACTCTCAACAAAAAGAATATTTTGCTAGATTTATAAATCTACACTTTGAGAAGCCATAGTTGATCCTACAGTAGAAACATTTGAAAGTCCTAATACAGTACAAGAGACTGTACAACTACAAGATAAATTTTCAATTTTATTACGGTAACGCATTCTCAAACGAATGGAATGACAAGTGCAGCCACAAGAGTTAACGACAGTATTCCTTCGGATTATTTTGCTATTTTTCTTTGGCTTTTCAGGAGGAGGAGTAGTTGTTGGCTCAACTTCTGGGGTTGTGGGTGAGGAGGATGGTATTGGTAATAGTAACTTCTCTAGTCTATCATGGATGTATTTCAATGATAAGATGTAGGATCTCAACGCCCAAAATATCACTCGATAGACGGCTGTAACAAACCAAGTAACAAGTAAACTATTGTGGACACACTTCTAGCCTTTTTGTGCCTTTCTCAATTTTCAAACAGAGATCATCATTATTGCTATTCTCTTTTTTTTGTTCACTAATTAAAGTTGATAGACTGTCACTGCCACTAAAGCTCTGAGTAAGATCAAATAAAGCCAAGAAGAAAAAAAACCCACCCACAAAATAGTCACTAAATGTACCAGGAAATAGGAAATTTTTTTGAAAACTTGTCCTAATATACTAGAAAAAGTAATACACGAAATCGATAAGTAATCAAGAATTTAATCAATAAGGAAATTAATATTTCTTTTTGTGGTTCAACTATGGCTTCAGCGTGCCCAGTGTAGAAGTTTCAAAAAAAAGAAACCCTATTTTTGCTACGTTTCTTTTTTGTAATCAATGATTCACACATAAATAATAAGTCTACATCAAACGTAGCTGTGCCTATTTTAAAATTATTATAAATCAAACACACACCCACAGTACACACAAATGTGTACTCTTGTAGTACATTTATATATTAGTAGACGTTTGCAATTTTAAAGTGACTCAAAAAATTTACAACAGATTTTAACCAAAAAGCATTAAAAATATTTAAATTAGTACGTACCGTGAGAAATTAAAATATTTGACCATAGTTAGTAAATCAACCAACAAGAAGAGGCAGAAGAACCAAATCCATGAAGAGAGAGAAGATAAAGAACAAGAAAGTAACAAACACACACACAGAGTTCAAACAAATGTTATTTATACCATCAAAATATTTCCAAGGAATACAAGGACAATCATTAGAAGCACATAGACAGAGGGGAAAAAATGTTATTTAAGCAATTATAAAATCATTAAATAAATAATTCATTTTTTGATGGCAACAAGTTAGTGGCTACCAGCAGTAAAAAAAAATTTGCAAAGAAAAACTACAGAAATGTCAAAACTCAGAGAAGGGTAAATGAAAAAAAATGATGATGATAAATGTATAAATAATAATATATAATTGAACCGAGTAAACATAAGAGTGTAGTTAAAAAAATAAACAAACAAAAATGACAACGTACGGGAGTAATAATTGGCATTCACATGTTGACTTTGATTACCATTGATGGGACTGTCAAGCTCATTTGTACTACTTCCATTTCCATTGTTGCCCACATTATTATTCTCCTTCTTATCGAAATGGTCAAGGAAGAGAGGTCGATAAGATTTCTTGGCTGGATCAATCTCTGCAGTATCATGTCCTGAAATAAAGTACAAATATTGTAGTTCAAATGTATACAATATGTACAATACATAACATGTTTAAAACTTGATAAATTGCGTAACATGACAAACTTTTCATTGTTGAGTCCTCGTCTTCACCATCAGAATTTATGACCATGGTGCCCAGATTGGATTCAATGTCTGCATTGTTGTCAACATCTGGTACAAGTGTTGCATATCCGGTTGCAAAAGCAGCCGGGTGGGATATCATAGTTCCGTCATTATCACCATCTAGAAATAATTATAATAATTTTAGTTTTAAAAGTACATTTGTAATGAATTAATCAATAAACTTACCATCAGACATCATTGTAGAATCATCTATCATTCCTGGCACTAAAGTTCCATCATCAACTGGCTTCATCGTTTTATCATTTGAATCCTTTTTGAAATATTATAAAAATGAACCAAATTCAAAATGTTATTTTAAAATAAAATAATCAAACTATATTTACCGAAATGTTCAAAGCACAAGCAAAGATAAGAGAAAAATTGCTTTAAACATATCGTATCTCTTTATGTTTAGTGTGATGCAAAGTAAAAGTGTTAGTGTTTTTTTTTGATATTTGTATATTTGTATTCTACCCCAAAAAAATGCTGCACTTTCGAAACAAGATTTGACTTAAGATTTTCGAGGAATCCATAAATCGGATTCTATAAACACAAGAAGAACCACACAAGAAGGAAAAGATTTTTTTAAGAACATTCTCGAGAGGCGATGAATAGCTCATGAATGAATCGTCAAAAAAAAATAAATCCCTTGTCTAAGTCATATTACATTTACCACTACTACTAAAAACAAAGCCAAGAGCGTATGTACGTCGCAGTCATATAAGAATTAAGATTATTAGAAAGACATGTGAAACTTATGCGGTCAATAGATTAAACAATAGTTGCATTTCTACTGATTAATTAATTACTATTTCACAAATTTCACAGTGAATTAGTTATCACGAAACAGGCAAAAAAATCGAAAACTATACCAGACGTTATGTAATAATAACAAGATCACAAAAATAAACAAAATCATAATTTCAAGACGGTATTGTATAGAAAAACGCCCTCAGTACTCAGTGACTATAATATACAGAGCAGTGCTTTCTTTCCTTTTTAAAATCAATAGTCATTAAATTTAAGACTTTTAGACCGTTCTCTATGGAATTGGTGAATTTCTTAGCTAAAAATAAGTTTATTGTTCGGTCTATTGGGAAATTTAGCTGACAGTAAATAAGTTTTGCTTTTTCCAAATGAGTCATGCAAGAATTTAACCCATTCAATAAATTTTGGACATTAGAAAAAAAACAAATTAATTAGAAAAGGAACTAAAAATCTTTTTGCTCACACTGAGTGACTGAAACTATCCAAGTGAAATGCGTTTCTCTATACATAAAATAAAAACATTTTTGAACAATTACAAATACGAGAACAAGAAGAAGCTCAAGAAATATATAAAATCCTGCAACACAATCCCAATATACAAAGTTCACATGACAAATTATCTTTAGTATTAATAAACTTTCATGCATTTCCAACTTGTCAAGAGACCCACTCTAATGCACATAAAACTATTACCAGTGCAAAAACACAAATGTACTACATGTGGAAATGATAAGTTGTCCAGCGTCACATTACCAGTCTTTCAGAATAACTCACTTGAAAATTATTATTTTCTGCAGATGTAGCCGTTTTAGCTGGATAAATTCCATTTTGTAAATTGTCACGAATTTCCTTGGCCTCACTGATCATACCCAACAGAATGGATGCTGCAAAAATAAATCAATAAATCGGGTTGTGTGAAATAATGAAGTGCAGAATTTACTTGACTACTAATTGTTGTCAATACTTACCAGGTTTAGAAACTTTAATAAAATCATGATTTAGTAACTCAGCCGCCGTCGCTCTGTTATCAGGATTCTGAAAATGTTAATATATCATACAATGGTATTAGACTTATAAATGAGTTTATAGTGTACCAATTCATTATTGAAAATCTTTTCTCACCTTAACTAAACACTTTGACACAAAATCGAGGAACTCTGGTGACCACTGATCAATATTTCGAAATGATGGAGGTGGTTTTGATGGAATCATAAATATTACCTATACATTTTCAAACAAATTAGAATACGTGTAATAAAATTGTAAATGTATTCATTCAAATTATTTCATATTATATTTTGACATGCAAATTTTTTTCACGTAAAGATAACAAGGCTTACACGCATGGGATGAATATCACCGTATGGCGGACGTCCTTCTGCCATTTCAAGAGCTGTTATGCCTATGAATCAAAAGTCATCAGTTTAATTTCACACATATCACGTATTGGCGGAGACTGAAATGTGAAGGTTGTTGTACAACTTACTGTAAAAAAAAAGAAAAAAAATTATTTTCTAAAATACTTTTTTTAAATCATTGTATACATTTGTGGTTTGATAATATTTGAAATGTTTTCATGGAATATAATTCCAGCTAGAATTGTTCACGCACCCAAGAGACCAAATATCTGCGACACAATCGTAGCCAATTTCTTGAATTACTTCTGGAGCCTATACATAAAACAAGTAACCATGAAAATTTGAGCTTCTCAATCTCTCCAATTAAATGATATAAAACGTCACCATCCAAAAAGGTGTTCCGATAACCGTGTTTCTTTTAGCCATGGTATCCTGCAATTATAGAATAACAAAATGTTTACAGTCTGTCATCAATTACGACTTTATCAAAAATAAATCATTGGCAAGAAATAAAAACCCTAAACTTACCGTTAATTGTCCCGCTACACCAAAGTCAGCCACTATATTTTTAAAATAAACGTAAGTATTTAAGTAATTAATAATTTAATTTATTATAGAACTAAAAATCACTCTACTCTGTTCATGTTTGATTCACTTACGCTAAAAATATTTCATTGTTCAATTGCAATAAATTTGTGTGACAAATAATTGTTCGTCGTGTGGTAAGAGGTACATGAAAAATATCAATCAATAGTCCATTTAGTATACCTACTATGTAGTTATTTTGGTAATAATCAAAATTTGTTGTAGTAAAAAGTTGAATCAACTAACCTTTGCGTGTCCTTCGTTATTAAGTAGAATATTACCAGCTTTTATGTCCCTATGAATCTTTTTTCTTGCGTGCAGGTACTCTAGCCCTTTTAGCGTATCTGTTAAAACCTAAACAAAAAAAACAATCCCTTCAAATATTTCATCCCTCGCTCTACACTCAAATAATATTTACAAAGTAACTTCATACCGTAGCTATTTCATCTTCACTTAAGGTCTTTTTTCGGAGTCTCATGATGTCAGATACAGAGCCGGCTCCACAAAACTCCATAACAATCTGAAATAGAGTGAACAAAGTTAACAAGAAGTTCATTTCAAAATCCATCTTCCAGATTTTAATAATAATGATGATGTAACCCACAATTAAATTACACATATCTACTCCTTCATTTGATAATAGAGACAAGTTGTGACTTAAATCTTATGATTCCAACGAATGATTCGAAGGTATCCCCATGATTCAAGTATTAATATAGGCCCTAGGAAAGGTACTATATCGATATGAGTCAATAAAGTACGGCAAATAGGCCGACCATGTTTTATAAATAGTGAAAGATAAAGCATAATTTCCAAATAGATGTATCAAAAATCGTAAACTCCACAAATACGAGAGATATCAATCTATTGACTTTTAAAGTCATGATAAAAAAAGCAAAACATTTGGCAAAAGGAGGAATAATTCTTACCCATAAGTCTGTATTTTTAAAATATGAACCATAGTATTTGACAACATAAGGACTGTCACATTGCTGCATAATAGAGATCTCTTTTATAATTTCTTGAAGGTCAGTGTCCACAGGCACTTGTTTAATGGCTAATACTTGGCCAGACTCCTTGTGAAGCGCTTTGTACACACTTCCATAACTACCTTCTCCTAATTTACAGATTATATCGAAAACTTCTTCCGGTTGTCGAGTCAAACTCTCTTCAGAGAGTTTCGTCAGCTCGCTACACCAAAGAAAACAAACAAAAAGGGAAATGAGCCAAAATTGTTTCATTCATATAGAGTAGGTACATAAATTTAATAAAGTTATTGATTGAATGCCAAATGAGATGAGATTGGCTAAAGGACTGCATTGCGTCATTATATTTTGATGATTTGAACATTTATATTCAATTATTCCAAAATTTGTCATTTCAAAAAATTCACAAAATGTACCTTTTACTCGTTGGAGACGTTGAGGTATCCATAATTTTAGTCAAAAATACTTGAGCTCCTCGAGCTCGGATGATGACAACAAACAAAAAAGAAGACTTGTTCAAACAGTTCAAAAAGTTTTTGTAGCACTCTGTTAAATAATAATAAAAAACATTGTCATTATTATAATCACCACATTGTTCTATTCACTACGCCATAGTACGTACTTACATAATTATAAATTGATAAGCATAATCAATGAAACCATACTAAATTAGTAAATAACTACAAATAATGAAATGAAATACACTTTTGTTGTTCATAAATACGTGTAACGTACTACAATTCCTACGTTTTCAAAATGATAATTGTACATATTGTAAAATTTAATAAAAATCTTTGACTTACTTTGCACATCCTGTGATAAAATAATAAATTATGAATTAAGAGTCTCAAAATCTATCGACACACACACCTAGATGAATTCACATGATCTTTGTTTGTAATGTTAATAATAAAATTAATACAACAAGATTTAACAACAAGAGAAAAAAAAATGAATCGCGAAGGTCAATGATGATCGAATCACGGTTCCTTCCAAATAATTTACATATTTCGTCAATCTATACACTATCAAACGCACACTATACGATGTATGTAATAAAAATCACAATGCTATAATGAGCTGACGATAATTAAATGTATAAATAACATGTAATGTTAATAATTTTAAGTTAAACTTTGCAGACAGCGCTCGAATCTAAGAAAAAGAATTCCGTACAGTCGGGCCAAGGATTCAATTTTGGCTCTCAAAAACCTCACTGATTAAATTTTATTTTAATTACAATTTAAAATAGCAAAAACATTTAAATTAATTAAACAAGCATTGTAATTATTGTTGACACTCTGCATTACCGTGTATATCAGGTATTTTTATACACAGACTTATTTTAACGCCCTTTGGCCAAAAATAAGCCACTGTACCTGACTGTATGGACGCCAAAGATGACTGATTAAATCATTATTAGTCATCAGTAAATAATACAATTAATAAAATTGATGAACAAGCATGATTATCCTTCCCTGTATTGTTGGCCATGTGTTAATTTAGAACCAATCATTATTAATTTTGTCTTTTATCTTTGCAGTCTTAGAGGGATAGAGTGAGAGAGAGATAACTGCAATTTTGAAGGATAGTGAATGATAAAAAGAAACATAATGTACAAAATGTACCAATATTATATCTCTATAAAACAAAATGGGTTTTATAATAATGGTTCACTTGTCACGAGCTATTAGATAGGAAAAAAATCAAAACTGATAACCGACTTGTCTATTATACGGATGCCTACTGAACAGTCGAGTGCAATATTTATAGACTATATGTGCGCGTAAATTAATTAAATTTCTTCCCCATTTGAGACGAAAAAACCGAATATTATACAGTTGTTTTTTATTTAAAGAAACAGAGTGAAAATTCCCGAAGATTATTTCACAGAAAAACTGTGAAAATGGAAAAAGGGGAATTTACACAGTATCACTACAATCCAGTTGTGTGCCTTTGTTATAATATTAATTTTAATCATAGTCATACTTCAACTCCAGATTAATACAAACGCTTAATGTGCGTACTTGGGTTCTTCAAGTCAATTATGACTAATTTTTCATTGTGAAAACTGTTAAATAATAGAAAAGTGACTTTCTTCAGTAAAAAAATCCCAATTTAAATGTGTACAAAATGATTCGTCGTGGACTTGGGACATGTATTGGAAAATACAGTTGGGCATGGAAGTATATAATCCTGTTTTGTTTACTGACCAGTACTCTTTTCACAATAATTGCCTTCTTGTATGTAGAAAAACAAACCAAGGAGAAAACAAGACTGATATTAGATGCATTAGGTACAAGAGACACTTCCAATTTTGTGCAACCAAATCTGGACACGACAATCATCCAACCTGATACTACCAGAGTAAATATTAAAATTATATTTTGTCTGTACAAAAATACAATTTGAGATAAATTTGAGACTGACAATATTTTGACTCATTTAGATTTTCTGTAATAAATCTTTCATGATCATCATGATTACATCTATGTCAAATAATTTTGCAAGACGACAGGCAATACGTAATACATGGGCTAAATGGCAAACAGAATACAATTCCCTCGTTTATTTTTTTACGGGGACTGAGTCAAATTCTAATTTTGAGGTAAGGTCCCCTCTAATGTCTTTAATCTAAATATTAACATTATTTAACTATTATGCAATATGAAAGAATCTTCAAGATGAAGCGTTTGAATATGGTGACTTAATAGTGGATGAGATGGAAGAAAATAAATATCATTTGACAGTCAAGACTTTAAGAATGCTCAAATGGTTCATCACTAATTGTCCAAATGCTCAATTTCTTGTCCGTGCTGATGACGACGTCTTTCTCAACATGCCAGTCCTTGTAAATCATTTACAAAATTTAAACACTACCCTTTTGAGTAATTACATTGGTGGTCTGGTCCATGAAAGACGTCGACCCCACAATAAAAATCCATTTTCAAGATGGTTTGTTCCTCATCTCCTCTGGGAAAATGGAACCGTGTATCCTCCCTACATTGACAGTCTCTGTACAATATTTTCAGGGTCAATTGTCCCCCAAATTTACCAAACAAGTCTCTCCACTCCGTTGTTCCACATTTCTGAAATATTTCTTACAGGAATTGTAGCATCATTTAATTTAAATATGGAATTATCAAACGTTCAAATGTATGATGGTCGTTGGCCAAAAGTAAATTATTTTTTTAAATCCACTGAATTTCTCCAAACTCATATTGCGTATCATTGTAATGATGATTTTAGACTTATGAAAAAATTGTATTCTAATTCATGGGCTCTTCATCATCAAGAGGAGAGTCCAAGTGATAGTCTTGAAATTAAAATTTAACCATAGTCTCAATTCCAATTATTAACATTCATTTTTTTCTATTGACAACTCAATAAAATTAGTCTTTATTGAAAAATACATGATGTACACAATTTTAAATTTAATTTAGCTAAAGGCATAAATTCACCGTTAACAAAAAAAGGTATTTGGTATCCATAAATAAAATAAAATGTAGAGCAAATTTGGTTCAACACATTTTCATAATGTACAAAAGTCTACTCCAAAAATAAAAATAAAAAATGAGAACAAAATTGCAGCACAGAAATAGCAACAGACGGAATTCGAATAAAAAAATTGGGGATGATGACGAAGGATGAAAAACTTAATTTTTAGCATTGACCATCATGTGCCGATTGTATTATCCCATTCTTTGTATGCATTCTACCTACATTTTTTTTATACAAATGAGCAAACAAGAAGAGGAGGAATGCAAGTCAGTCTCATGTTTTTTCATTCGTTCTATTTCACTCCATTTCCATCTTTGTCAATTGTCAATGCTTCATCTCAATAGCAAGTGTAGCAAACTTGTTACTAACAAGCCATTTCCATTGATCTCATACGCATCAATTTTATACGACTCATTTCTTGTAGCCATTAGTCTCATTTTCAGTCATTGGACAATCCTCTCATGTTAAATTATTTTGATGATCATACCTTAAATTGTCTGACATTTTCCTCGTTGAAGACAAAAATTTATAAAATTATTTATGCCCAAGTTCCATTGTCAAGTACCCCTCAAAATTCTTTGAATTATTTGTATAAAATATTTTACTCGATAAAAAATAATTTTTTGTATTTATTTCTCTAGACATTCAACTTATTGTACAGTTTGGGGTAAATATTTAATAATAAATAACAAAAATACCTCACCAAACATTTAACAATAGTTTTAAATATGGTTACTTTTTAAAGTAAAAAAACGGGTTTGAGTCAAAAGATGGACACGTAAAAAAAGGAGGCTGAAAAATTGAGTATTTGTATGGTAAAAATTCAATAGAGAGAGAGAGAGAGACAACAAAGAAAAGAAAACAAGGGAGAAGATTTGTTGAAAAGAATAATATTATACAGATCTAATACATTATGTATGTCGTTTGTCTGTACTCACAACACATTGTCCCACCCGTTTAACAAAAATCCCTTTGAAAATTTCTTCCTTTTTTTTCTTCTCTTGTTCAGTTGACCATGTAGACTTTGTATTATGATAGTGTATTATTTATAACACTTTTTTTTACATCATCCAACGACACACAAAGAGTCACATCAGAGTGCATATCCTGCCGAGAGAACCAACAAAATTTTAATTTTACAAGTCAGCAGGACTCTGACTAATTCTCTTTTTTTCCATCTCTTTGTCACCATCTTGAGCATTAAATTTCACAGGGGGAATAAAATATATAGACAGAGAGAACATCGTCCTTGGTGAGATCACCATTCCCTTTCTCATTCTTATTGACAATCAATGTTATGTAGTAAAAAATACTTTTTGTGTACAATCTGAATCAAGTCAGTATTGAATTTTTGAGTGCAAAAAAGTACGACATTTTTTGTGTGTGAGGGTATGAATTTTTGTATTTAATTCCAAGATGCGTATTTTTAATGTCATCCTCTAAAGACAGACACACAAAAAAAAGTCAAGGCAGATGTTTTAGTTTTACAAGTGTAAATTATGTCAAAATTGGCATTCTCCTCTCCTTCTCCTCCTCTTCGTCTCTTTTTTTCAGTCTGTAATTCTTCAACGTCTAATTTGCAATGTTCTGCACATTTTTTTGATCAATTTTTTTTGATGCCATTTCCTTACATTTTGCACAACTCATCCCACTAGCCTAGGTAAAATGAATACAAGAAAATTTTCAAAGTCAAAAAACAGTGTTTGTTCAAGATTCTTTGTGTAGGACAAAGAATCAAATCAAAAAATTGCAACTCGTGCTTAGACACGCTCCTGGGCATTTTTATTCAACACTTTTTCTGTCTGTAGGTTGAAATTTTCATGATCTTGTACTAGAAAAAAAACAAAGTTTTTTTATCAAAGGAAATTGAGTGGTTTTTTCTCTTTTTGTTTATTTCTTCAAGCTACAGAAAATAAGGTTATATTTACAAAACTACAGTCAAATACTGATACTATCAGTAGAATTAATTATTTATTCAAAAACATTAAATTTGATTATTTGATTTGACAATTTAATGTATTTTTAGCCCTCTTAGCTCAAAATTTTTTAGAATCTGATATTCTGAATATCTATCATGGTGGTCCTTGTCAAATAAGAAATAGAAGTAGAGACACAATTAAAATTTAAGGTCAATAGCACTTGGTTGTAATCAGTCAGTCAGAGTGACAATAGTCATTTAAGTAATTGTTTTTGTAGTTAATGAGTATTTCATTATTTCGTCAGTCTTCACAAGAAGCAAGTCTTGTGTCCCAAAATTGTTTATGAGTAATTAAAGCTGAAAAAAATGAAAAGGAAAATTCAGAAAAATCAAAAGGTAATGATGGTTAGTTTTTAACAAAGACTTAAATCTAGGAAAGAGGATAACAAGGAGTATTAAATGTGGAAGTACTCGGCAATATTTCAATATCAAGAGACTGTAAATGTCAAGGATTTTAATGTTGACTGATGACTATTTTTCTTTTAATTGTTGTCAACTTACTTTTCCCGACCTCCTTCTCCTCCCTTGTACTTTGAAGCGACAAATACTTTAATTTCAACTTAACTAATTATTAAACTCAATTTTCAATTGTCACACTGAATAATTTTTTATTTACCTTCTCCGAGGTCAAGGGAAGATTACCCAAGCGTCTTGTTAAGTCAAGTTGTAATCTCAACTTCCCCGTACTTTATGATTTCCTCTTTTAAAAACTGATAAAACATAAAATAATGATAAATTTTTATGTACAGTTTCATTTTAAGTAATCTTAAAAGACAAAAATGTTGGTCATGAATCGTATTTAATTTTATAATCGGATTTTCTTACAAATAACTTGAGTTTGAATAGACTCTTTTTCTTTACGGATCGTTAATTAAAATGGTGACATGGTTTTCTCTAATTATCTTATTATTTAGCTAATGTAAATTTTACCATGTACTAATGTATACCTTGTACCTAAATACGTCATAACAATTAAAACCTCCCCTCATTCAATTTTAATTTTTCCTGTGATTTTACAAGAAAAAGAAGAAAGAGGAATTTATTTTGTCTTGATTTCCTACAAAAAAATGTAAATTCATTAACTCTGTTGAATGAATGGAGGGGGGCTAGCTTGTTGTTTTATCTGTGGGTAGGTAACTAATGTTAATATCTATTGTTTGAGGTTTAGAAAGTTTGACAATATTTTATTTTTGTCATTCAAAATATATTTTAGACTCCATTCCCTCCATTTTTCCTTTTGTTAACATTAAGATTCACCATTTGGACGGAGAATTGGAAATATTTAACTGAGAGAGAAAACCCAAGTCAAATAAATTTTGTCGTGAGTTGACATGTATCTCTCCCATGATTCTTTAAGCTTCATAAAATTTGTTGACTACCAAAATCACGTCCTTGTTACAACATCGTCTCTCTCAACGTAATTAAGTTGAATCAAATGACATTTTCTACATAAAAAAATAGTTAAAATAAAAAGGGGAGCAGAGGAACAGGAGCTTAATTCATTTGACGTGTTATAATTTAGTTTTTAGAATTATTTTGTCATTTTTTAATATTTTTAATTCCCCTCTCTCTCTCTCTCTGTGGGTACAACATCACCTCAAAAATCTCATCAAGTTGTTGTTTGTTGGTAATTTTTACAAAAATGATTGTACTCTCACGTTCAAGTGTTGACCATGTTCATTTCATGTGTATACTTTGTATGTATTTTATACAAATAAAAAAATGGTTGATAATTTGATTGAGATAATAAAGGGAGATTGAGTCGTCTGAAATTTCTCCTCTGATTCAACAATCTGATTATCACAATTTATTGTTCACTGTTAATTTATGTAAGAATTATTGTAC
Source organism: Arrhopalites spinosus (assembly GCA_034700945.1). Lineage (NCBI taxonomy): Eukaryota > Metazoa > Arthropoda > Collembola > Symphypleona > Arrhopalitidae > Arrhopalites > Arrhopalites spinosus. The sequence continues at coordinate 32,234 of JAQIVZ010000408.1, forward strand.
AATGTACAATTCTTGGGTGTATTTACTAGTTAAAGCATTTATGTGTCGTTTTTTTTGGTCAGGAAGCAAAATGACTTGAAAATATTTTAAATTGGATCAATTCCATTTTGCCACTTGAAGAGTTTCCTTTTTTTTGCTACCTCTTGGGCGTCACTACAGGGGTAAAAAAAGTGTGCAAATTTTTATGTATTTGCATGTAAATATTCTATATCTTATGGTTAGAAATTAGATTATTTTTTGCTTTCAAGTATTATACATCGTCTCTCTCTCTCTCATGTTATTTGCAGTCTCTCATCGTCAAACATGAGCTAGTGATCCTCAGAATTAGCCAGAACGTTTGTAAATTGTAAGAAAGTGGTATAAAAATGTAAGAAAACTTTTCCTTTATATTTTTTAAATAATATTTAATCAAGTCTCTAACCAAAACTTCATGCCAAATTTATTTGATTTCACACATGGAATTAGCATAACAAACCAACTCAACTTACTGCCGTCGCAAAATTACTATAGAATTTTTTGCATATTTATTCACAAGACAATTTTTATTCAAACTTTACATGTAACTTTGAATGTGGACGTGAATGGCTTGTGCAAAAACTGCATTATGCATTTTTATATGTAATACAAAAAATAGATTAAATAAAAGAAAATTAGAGTGAGAAAATGAGAGACTATAATAATGTGTGGCTTAAATTAAATTAAGGGATAATTACTGATTTGTTTCAATTATTTTTTATATTAATTTGTGCAATTTTGCGCTTGATTCTATTATATATTTTTTTTAACAATTTGACTAATTTTAGCAATGTCTAGCTTTATTATTGACCGCTAAAAATAATAATTATTTATTTACTTGTATAACTAGATTCACTCAAATAGTTAAATTTTAGTTGCTCATTTATTTGATTGGCATGACGTAGTTGTAAGTAGAAGAGAGCCAATTTTTTAATGTATTTAAAGTCTCTTTTTATGTTTAAAACGTGTGGACTCTATAGAACACTTGAAGATAAAAACTTTTTTTCATGTTTAAAATTTGATATACTCTAAAGCTCATCTCGCCATTGTGTGGAAAATTAATAAGATTTACATTTGGATACTTAATGTGTGTGTGTGCATAGAAATGTGAGTCTCTTTTACATGGACTAGATTCAATGAAAGTTAAAACTTGATGGATTAGCACCATCTCATTCTGTATCTGTACATTGTACAAATGTAGGAGATTGTCTCTTTTTCATACATTGTCCATCTTTATCAAATTTTAGGTGTAAAAAACGAGCCCCATTTGAATTTTCTTGTGCTTGACATGAAAGAGAAGACGGACTAACGACGACAATGAAAATCTCAAGAGAGAGAGAGAGAAGGGAGAGAGTCCTCAGTAAATAGAGTGACATGGCAAAAACGTCATAGTATTTTTTGTACTTTTAAAGCCCATCATAATAATAACTAGGTATGAAAACCCCCCAACTTTGAAACTATTAGGAAAGATTTTAAAGCCAGAAAACGGAAACGAAACGTGTCCTCAAGTCTCTGGGTGAAAATTGAGGTGGAAACCTCAATCTTATAATTATAAACTGATAAGTATTTAATATACTTGACATAAATTAAATTTATGTTAGTGACCATCGCCAAATCATTTTATTTCTTATAGGCTTAAAAGTAAACAAATTATATATTGTCATATTTTTCATTTTCTTGTACGTGTACCATACAGACAAGCACAAATTTTAATTATATGTTTATATTTAACCAAAGTTAACAACAAAAAAAGGAAAGGATTTAACTGTGACTAATTGAAATCTATCAATGTTGTGACAGGTGTGTGTGGTCTGTCCAATGCTCCTGGTTTTTTTACTGCCCTTATAAATAAATTGCCATTTATTGTTGATGGTTGAGAATAGAGCTGTAAATGGCAATTTATTATTATTTGGCTGCAAACAAATATGAAAGTCATTGCATTCCAGTTAGAGCATGCCAAACATGGACTCTTTTTGAATGTAGGAATGAGGGTAACTAGAAGAGAGTAAATCTGATTTAATTTCCAGTTCTGCGTTAAAAGACAAGTTTAGACTTGTTTCACATGATAAAACCAGCTGTAGAATATGGCCTTTTTGTTATTTGGGTATCAAGTTTAAGGTCAGAGTCATAACGAGAGTTGCAGAAAACGAGTGCAGCCACATCCAAAAATCAAGTCACTAGTCAATACTAATTAAAAGTTAAAACCAGAATAGTTGAGAGAGAGGGAGGTGGGGGGGGGCAAAAGTAAATAAAGATAACTGATCAAGTTGAAGGAAAAGATTTTTAACCACTTTTGTTATTTTATGACAGGTATAAGTCTTACAAACAATCACCATAAATGGTTCTCATAGTTAATTTGATTTTTCATTCCATTCACAGATAGCTTTAGATTTAACCAAAAGGTTAAATTAGTTGGTCACATTTATTATTTGTAGGTAGTAGTATTTACAATGTACACATTCATAATGTTTGATAGTAAAAACTAATTGCCAATTATTATAATTAATATCTCACATTTTCAAAGGGTCAACAGTAACACAATCTCCGATTTATATATGGAAAGTTTTTTGGCTTGAGCCAATGCAAATTGTAAATGTCAGCTTTACTCTCTCTCGCTCTCTGTGAGTTTACATAAAGTTAAAATGAAAATGAGTTGATTACTTTTGTACCTTGATATAAAGTAAAAGTCTATAATGTTTTAGTTAAATTAAAATTACCCACAAACTTACGATTAAAGGAAGGAATAAAACATTTTCTACATTTTCCTTCCCTCTTGAGCTTGTAAAGTACATGAAGTGGTAAGTATTTAAATGAAATATTAAAATCAAGTTAAGTCTCTCTTCTATTTGTGTGTATGATATTGTTTGTAGATTAAGATTGAAGATAGGGAGGGAGAGGGTTAATCATGTGAAATAGGTTGAGCTTTACGCTATTGTTTACATGCAAGCCTTCCATTTTTTATTGTTAAGTTCATAGCTTAATACTCGTTTTTATTAACATTCATTCATGATTACAGTGGGAAACTCCTTTTTTTGTAGTCAATTCACTTTTACCCAAGACATTGTTGACAAGGGCATATGTACGAGTCTCAACTTGTTCTTTATCATAAAGTTAATATTATTATTGTCTCTGCTCCTCCTCCTCCTCCTCTTCTGACTTGATTTTTTTTGTACAAGGAGAAGAAAGTAGAGTCCAAAAAATTGTTTAACCAGTTGTCATGATCAGTAACAACAGTAAACTACTTTTGCTCGTCTATCCGGTTAAAATTCTATATTTTTACATTCATGTGTCTTTAACACACTCTACTCACTAAATCACATGTGGGTCTTACGCTTCTTATGTATGTCTTGTGTCAGGCTCAAAACTTTTTTAGGTTTTTTTTGACGAGGATCATCATCCTCCTCAGGCTCAGGACAGATGCCTCAAGCCAGTTTGTTTTTTGTTGTCTACTCATTTTAAATTTATTTATTGCCTTACATTTTTCTCTATATGTAAAATCCACATTACTACATACCGACTCGAATCGTTTCATCGTTCACACAACAAACATTTTTGTACATGGCGATGAGCCTCTGCCATATATTTGTATTTACTCATATGTAGTTAACCATTTAAAAAATTAAGTATTAATGTCATAGAGGCTCAAGTATCACCAAATAAGAATATTAAATTAATGTATAGACATTAGAGATTTGAATAATTTATGACAAATGATACTAAATAATCATTTTATTATGGTTTGGTAAGCTCCTTTACTCTCCTGCCCTGAATTTGTGCCAATTATGAGCATGTACAGGGTCGGAAATGACCTTTTTTCCCCCATCCACAGACAAGCCCTGACATGCTACAAAAAATCCAAAACAACAGTTTTGTAGGAAATTTAATTGTGGATCTAGCGCCCCTACTTTCATTGATCTAGGTCAAAGGGCACAAGTCTGAGCGCGTAAATTCAAAACGAATTCGCGTTTTTCGCAATTTTTTGCAAATTGACCCGTATCTCTGACCTCCGTCGGTCGAAAAATCTGAAAAAAAATCAGAGGCAATGTCAAGAATATGGGGTTCAATATTGCTTTTGTGGTCATAGCAAAAAAGTGACAGGGGTGACCTCAGGAGGCCAAACAAATCAATCTCATTGTCTCGAGAGTCGCCAAGAGGCCTTCATGCATGGGATATTACTAATTTTTTTTTCAAAAAAGTGTGAAAAACGCGAACTCGTTTTGAATTTACGCGCTCAGACACGTGCCCTTTGGCCTAGGTCAATGAAGGTAGGGGCGCTAGATCCACAATTAAATTCCCTACAAAACTGTTGTTTTGGATTTTTTGTAGCATGTCAGGGCTTGTCTGTGGATGGGGGGAAAAAGGTCATTTCCGACCCTGTACAATGTTTCAGTTTGACCCTATCATCCTAACCAAGTTAAAATTTCCCTCGTACTTTATTCTACATGGAGGAATAGAGTGAAAAAAAGTTGATGGTGTTTTGATGAACTTGTGTTGAAATACATGTATACGTAATAAGTACATAATACATTTTTGTACTGTGAATAGCTCAAGAGATGCTCATGTAGTTTAGTTGAATAGATCAAAAAGAAAAAAATAAGCCGGTAGTGAAGTGAAGTTTAGTTACAACAAAAACTTTCCACGTTGGGATAAAATGATGAATAACTTTTAAAGGTAACAGCTGTACGTTTCGCCTCCTTGACAGAATTCTCAAGGGAAGTCTCTTGTACTAAAAGAGATGAGAGTTTGCTCTCATTTTGTCATTTTAATTTTTCCCACAGAGCACAGCTATACTTAATATCATGTATAGAAAACAGTTTAACGAGAGTCCTTACATTTTGTGGTCTCTGTCTACATGGAGAACCCTCATATCTCTCTCTCTCTGGCTTGAGCCATGATCAAGCTAAAATTGAAAAGTTGGCAATTTGTAGTTTTATCTAACGTAAATGATTATGGTCTACCTGCCTCTCTTGCATTTTATGAGCCTGTCCTCCTCCTCCCCTCCCTTGGACGTTGGTTGTATGTGGGAAGTTTTGTTCCCCCCCCCCTCCTCTCCTCCTTACAACAATACCATTCAGTTTGTAACAGTCCTCCTCTTCTAACTGTAGCCAGACAAAACCACAGTGGAAAAGACTCTTTAATCCTGATCACGTTTTTAAACCAGTTGCATTTAACTTTGATTTGCCATTTCATTTCCTCGTGGAGTCTCCTCCAGTCTTGTTATACCAAGTCCACACACACACATTCCCCCCTTTTTTCACTTGTCAATTAAAGTTTTTTGGGTGCAATTAATTAATTATTTTGGTTCATATTTTTACATTTATTTCTAAGGCGGGAATAGTTCCTGATTAACTGAATAATTCTAAGACTTGTATAATAATTAAATTATACTGTAAATTGTGCTATTGGGAAGAAATTAATTTGTTTGTGTGTGTAAACTAAATAATTCAAAATTCTACTAACTAAAAAAATAATTGTTTTTGTGTGCCACAATTTGTGAAATATTATTGGTGCTTTTTGTCAAAATTTCTGGGTTTTAATTTTAGTCATTTTTAATTGTGTATAATAACTAAAAGAATTTACACTAAAAAATGCAGTGAAAGACGTAACAGTTGATACTGTTTAAAAATAAATATTTAAAAAAAACAGTTGGGGTACCTGTTCAAACTAGCGTCAAGTGGTTTTTACCTGTAGAGAGAGATAAATAGTCGTATCGTAAAATCTCATTGTGGAGTTAAATAAGAAAAGTAATAAGAGCCCGCTAGTTATCAAGGACTGTTTGTTTTTGGTGTTTTTATATTTCTTGGAATTTGGTGACTATCCTCTGTGTAAAAAAAGTTGATGTTGAGTGATTACCGGAAAAGGCATCTGTCTTGTGATTCAATGAAGATCAAAGTCTTGTGCGTGAATTCATCATGAAAAGAAGAGGAGAGAAGCCCCAACAACAACAATAATCTGGTAAGTCTTTTAACTTTTAAGGACAACCAACACTACAAGACAAGCACAGTAGACGTAACATTTGGAACAATGAATTGAATGAAATCGTGATCTCTACTGTATCCTTTTTTCCTCTTTAAGTATATATGTGATACTAATATTGTTCCCGCTAGCCATAATATCTTTCATTGTTTTGACATCTGCATACCCATTTTTTGTCCTTTTTTATGCAAATTGCAAAAAATAATAAAAAAATACTCTATTGTAAAGCTATAGTGATACATGACACATATATGATGAGGATTTTGGTTTGTTCCCAAAAAAAATTTGATTTAGATGACAACAACTGAAGGCTTGAGGTGTTGAAAATTTTCCAAATAAATAAAGAAAATAAGGGCAAGATCGAGTTAATATGAGGAGGAGGAAAATATTACAAAATGTACAGTCGAAAAATTAAAGTGGGTAAGAAAAAGTCTAAAAGTGGTGGAGGAAAGCCTAATGATGGTTCAAGTTGGGGTCCTCGTCTTGCCCTATATGAGAGAGAACAAGCAAGTCAACAACAATATGTACAGAAACCACCACCATTACAACAACAACAACATTACAATCATCATAAAGTAGTTGTAGCACCTGGTTCCTCTTCAGCCTCTACTACTTACAGTCATCATTACAGCCAAAATAATTCACACTACAATCATCATCATCGTCAAAATAGTCGTAAAGATGATCCATCTTCAAGTGTCATCAATTTAGATGCAAGTCACAATTACTATGGATCATCTTCAGTCTCATCTTCTTCTCATCTCCCTAATCGTGAGGGAGTTGGAAACTCGGGAACTAAATTACCCAGTTCCGGTCCTCACGGAAGAGACAATACCAATTTGAATTTGAGTAAACCCCTCTCGGTCATTATTCCACCTCCAGATCGTTTCAAATTAAATTCAGGTGACTGTTTTGGACCAGATCGTGACTCATCTGTCCCCAGTACTAAGACATGGAGAAGTTCGCCGGATCAACTTGATGATGATCGTCATCAAAATTATTATGGGATGGATGAGAGAGAGACACGTCCATCTCATCAGTCAGGTAGGATTCCACCTCCACCTGAATTTAATGTCAAGTCTAATCCACAAAATAATATGAAAAAGAAACCAATCATTTATGAACAACAACAACAGGGAGAGGTTGAACAAGACAAGACAACAAATGGAAAATATGTCAAAACGAAACAACTCAACAAAGAATTTGAGACTTCAAATAAATTGAGTCATCATCAAGGAAATAAAAAGGCTGTAGGAGGTAGAAATGGAACAACAAATGATGAGATGGATGAAAATGAAGGAGCCAGAAAAAAAATGAATGGATCAACCATTTCTGCTTTAGCTCAAGGCATGACCATGGTCTATGTCCCTATGGAGGCTGCCACTCGTAATCTAAGAAATAAGGGACGATCTGAAGGGACTAAATCTCCTGAACAACAAGCTGTGGAAAATTTGCAAGCGAAAATTGACGAGCCCCATAAAAATCTAAATGGTCACAGTCACAAGTCTCATTTACAACCGCAAGAACAACAACAACTCAATCATCATCAACAACAGCAAAAAAATGGATCACAATCATCACAAAATGATGAGAGGAAAGACCCGGATGGAGACAGTCTTTTGGAGAGTTTTGACTCTGTTATTTTTAAACCAAAGACAATGATGAATAATTGTCAGCCAAATTTTCCTAGTAGTATACATATTCCAGGAATAGGAGTAAAAAATATTGATAGTAAAATTCAAGAGTCTTTAAAAAATGGAGAAAAAATATATCCAGCTTTTAGTTGTCAATCACGTCGTAAACAACAAATCTCAGAGTCACCTCCTCCACTTCCTCCACCGAATGGGAGTAAACCAAAGAAACCGGACAAGAATTTAAGATTTTCAGAACAATTAGAAAATTTTCAAAATTCTTTTGAAAAAGTTGTTAAACAACCAAGACTAGGAAAAAAAGTTCCTATCCCCACGACCCCTGATTTGATGCATCATAGTCAAGACACTCAATCAATGAGTACTGATATTGTCGATTTGAAAAAATGTCATGTTAATCCTCCTGATAATAACAAAAACAGTGAAAATTCTTTTGTTTTAAGTTGTGGGCATATGAGATCATCTTCCAGCTACTCTACACTCTCCTCTGTCACATCAACATTAACTGGAGATGATGAAGATGTAAATTCTGGTCGAGACCCTCGCTCTGCTTTACAACAACTTCGAGATTTAAGTCTTTTAATCGGTGGTAATTTCCATTCTTCATCCATCCCAAATAAAAATGGGACTAAAAATGGTCAGCAGAGTCAGACAGAAGATTTGAAAACAAATCACAATGAAATAATTAAAAAAGACACTACAATTATAAATAAGACAAGAAGAGACTCTGAAGGGAGTAGTGGGATTGATTCTGGTCAAGGGTCAGGTCAAAGTCCAACTGATGAGTCACCAAATTTAGGGAAAACATCAAATGGAAGTTATCCCTCATCATGTGCATTTAGTAGTAAGGGAGATTGTGAAGATTGTTTTATGGTTTTTAAGAATCCATTGGCCATTGACAGTAGTAGTAGTCATAGTTGTTCTGCTTCACACTCAACCAGTGCCAGCCCCAGTGACCAAGACCAAGACCGTTGTGAGAATCATCATCGACATTTTATTATTCATGATCAAAGTCGTCTCAAGCAGTCAACAGGAAAAAATCGTTCCGTCCATTCTCAATTTGGTCGGGGTCATGGTGGATCTAAAAAATCATCTAAAAAATCAAAGAAACACAAGAAAAATCATGATGACTTAGTCTTAGAATATTGTGACTGTTCCCAGTGTCATTGTGATACTCGACGTGATGGCTCAAAACAAGATTCCACACAAGAAAATTTGAATAATAATAGTTCCAATACTACTACTAATAATAATGTAAATTCAAATCATTCATCATCAAAAGTTAATGGTAGTTCAAGTGAATTATTGTCATCTGGCAACTGTAATAATGGGGGTGATGAGACAAGTAATAATCACAATCACAATAAAAGAATCTCCCATTCCACTACAGAAATGCATCCTCCACATATTCATCATAATAGTACCACTAATTTATTTACGATCGATGAGGAGGAAGTTGGAGATGTTCCTCTTGGTGGAATTGAGTTGGATTTTAATACGACAAATCAATCCAACAACAATTTTATGGATGTTACCATCAAGGAATTTAATCATGATGATAAAAAAGATCATTGGCATCCAAAGGTATATCATCATTTGTCATTTACGTACATAAATAGTTTAAATATATTCAAAATATTTTTAACTGTTAATTTTCAATTTTGATGACAGGTTAATTTACATATTAAAAATTTGAATCATTTTTTAATTTAGTGTTGGCTCGCCTCTGATCCCAATATGGGTTGGTCAGATTTGGAGAGTTTGTATTCTCAAAATATGAAACTGGATAAGCCAGTAAGTATTAATGATGAATGTTGGACTTGCTGGAAAGATGTGGCAGAAAATAGGAGGAATGCAACAGATCCTAATAGAACTGTTGATAGAACTAAAAGAGTAATTTTAATTTAATAATTTTTCATAATTTAATTCTTTCATAAAATTCCTTTCATACAACAACTTTTACTGTTGATAATATTTGTAGATGTTTATCTGGCTAAATAAAAGGCACCAAGAATTTAATGCTCCTTGGTGGGAGGTAAGACACATTTTTTTCCTTATAGTAAAATTCTATTTTCACTTTTCTTTTATCTTTTCTAATTCCATTTAAAACGCTTAAAAAGTAAAATAAAATACATGTTGATGACACACTTTTTTTGTTTTAGAGTAGGCACAATTTAAATTTCTTTAAATAATTTTAATGTTAGTTAAAAACAAGTACTTTAAAAATAACAATCACATGTTGAGATTCCTCATTACCATCCATCGTCATGATCAAATTAAAATGTTAGACAATAAACAATCACACTCACTGATTGTCATTTAAGATTCTTTCCTTTTTTTATTACCCTTTGCCATTTTTGGACTTGACTAGGATATAACCTGCAATTTGTGTCTGTATTAGAATTAGACATACTAACTAACGTAAGATTATCTTTACAATGTTTTAAATATTTTTTTAAAATTAAATTTTTTATTATAGGCTAAAAAACAGGCTTCCATTCGCTGGCTAGTTACAAAAGGTTGGTTTATTTTTAAAAATATTTTTCTTGTTCATTGACTCTGACTCACCCAATGGAATGTACAAATTGAGACATGATTTTTTTATAATGAATTTTAATAGCATTTGCTCATCTACCCAAGGAAGCGATTGGAGATCCTTTCAAGGAATCTAAAAAGGTGGGTTTAATTAATTATTTTTTCAATTTATTGTCTATGCTTAATTAAAGTTTCAGGAGCAGGGTCAAATTTTGTTTAAAGGTTAATAGACATTAATGTTGGGAGGAATTCACAGACAAATTAAATGTTTTTTTTGTTATACCTAAACTACTTCATAGTTCATACGTACTTACTTATGGCTATAAATATTTGCGTGTGATATTGTAATTGTGTCAGGTGAAATTAAGTAAGATGAATTGGTCTCTTAAAGTAATTTGTCCTTGACTGTATTTTTTTCTATTTCTATTTTTATTTTTTCCTGCCCATGGAAAAATTGTTGGAATCAAATGAATTGGAAAATGACAAAAGGGCAAGGCAAAATATCGACTTAAAGATGAAGTGATTAAAGGATTAGTTAATGGAAAATTGTATTGTATGACACTGGATCATTTGTATCAAAATCAACATTATCGTAGTCGGGGCTTAACTCATTGGGATATCATCAAGATTCTTTCAAGAAAAGGTATAAATATCAATTTAAAATATTAATTGAGTTAATTTTCTCTATTATGTGTTAAACTCAAATTTTTTATCATTTTCTCTAAATTATAATTTATATTAAATTTTATTTAAGGTGTCTATGTAGCCCAGCCATCTGATATGAAATTGACAGAAGGAACTTTGAGACAAAAGCCTCTACGAATTGTAAGTGTTTTTTTCAAAAAATTTTATTTCCCATATTAACGTGTAGTTTGCCTTGATGTTGAAGCTGATGACCATTTTTTGTAAATTCTTTAATTTTCGTTGTGAGAAAACTTTGAAAAAAAAATATTCCAATGTTTTGTTGTACGAATTTCATTGTTTTGAGCCATCTTTAATATGGAGACACCTTTTCAGTTACTTTTGTTCATAAAAAATCGTGACTACAAAATAGACACTAAGTTTTTCATGGGATAAGAATTAAAAATGGAAGATATTGAATGAAAGCAATAACATGTCAATTGTATGAATACAACTTTAAGTACAGTAGACTAAAAATGACATTTTTACCGTGCACTTTTTAACAGGCAGCTCATGTAGCTCTAGTTGAAGCCATGATGGGACTGTACTGTAAAGAAATTCTCAATCGTGACAGAATTTTGGCTACGCTCAATAGCTTTTGTCAGACCATAGACCCAGGTAATGAGATAATGGGCAGTATGTCCACTTCCCCTTATTTTTTCCTTTCTTCTTTCTTTTATAATAAAAATGTAAATCAATAAATTCTCTGACATAAATATTCTACTCCAATTAAATCCCCAACTTTCCATTAATTAATTTTTCAGAAACGAATGCAAGTGCAGAGCAACTATTGATTGCATGGATTAATGCAGCTATGCTAACCCTCAAGTCTTATATTCTGAGTAATAAAAATCAGAACCAAAAATTGGTGAGTCTAATTTTTTTTTAATTTAAAAAAAACAAACTGAAACTTCCAGCTGTATCGTATCTGTACATTGTTTTTGCATTGAGACGATTAATTTGCACGTTGGATCATGTCACACTAAACTGTCACTAAAGAGGAGTTGACTGTAAGAGAGAAAAAGATTGTTGAGAATCATGGAGCATTACAGAGAACAGTAATAAGATCCATGGTCATAAATAGCTGGTGCGGAATTGAATTTTTTGCAAGTTATTCGTATCCACATAAATTAATATTTTACTTTTATACAAACCAACGGAGAAGGAGGTGGGTAGGTACTCTCGTGCTCTATGCAAGTTTTTTTGACTTGCTCTTTTAATTTGACTCATCTTACTCTCTATTCGTACATGTACGTGTATGGAGCAAAAAGAAGATGAAATTTTACAGTAAATATAATTCTCTGTCATCAGTTTAAATGCAAAGACCGAGAGCACGATGATTATTCCCATGTGTATTGTATGTATATGTACAATAAATAATGTAACAGACAACACGAGAAGAAGGAAAAGACATTGAATGATTTTTCTCTCTTGTTTTTTAATCAACTTGATTTCAAATAAATTCTGTCATGGTTCATGTGTCGAGTACTGTAAATAGTGATGCATCTTTGAGAGTATCCTCTAAGGGATTCTCTTATTTTTTATTGAATTAAATTTTCCTCTTTTTTTATGGACAAGTTTTTCGACTTGCAAGAGAAAAAAAACTTTTGAGTCTTTTATATCAATGAAAAAGGAGAATCAGTGGTGCGAAAATATTGTCTCATGTTGTACACTGTACACAAACAAAAAGCCAAACTAAACTAGTCAAGATTTTGCTCCCTTTTTTCTCATATTATGATTACAATATTTTCATAATAATTTTTGAATTTTGTCAAGTTTAATTTCCCCAAAATAATTTTTTTTTGTTTGTCTCCACCCTCTCAATCATTACAAAATTCATGTTGAGGTTGTGTTTAAGTGTAACTGTAAAATTGAAGGGGGGATATGGAAGCCACATTTTGCCATTAAAAAGTTATATTATTTAATTATGGGCATGATACCTGTGGTATTTTTACCTCTGTCAAACCAAATAAATCGGTTGGTGGTCTCTCTCTCTCTGTTTACATTTCCATTTGTTGCACACGTATCAAGTTTATCACGAAAATGGTCACATTATTTTCAAAACGTTACTCCTCAAATAAATAACGTCAGTTTTTTTGGTCAATACGGATACAAAAAAAGTATAAATGTGTATTATTACAAAAGTGTGAATGGTTTTTGTGGTTTTATTTTTATTGATTTTTGATTACAACAAATTTTTTTTTGTAGCCGTCTGATCGACTGAATCGTTGGTTGAATATCCCACAAGTTGAAGAAATTCGAGATTTGTGTGATGGAGTTGGAATTTGTTCCTTATTTGCCTTGTACTGTTCAAATGACTTGCAGGTGAGTGAGATTTCAGTTCCGGAGCCGAATGAAATGCTCAATATTTACGAGACGATTGAAAATCATTCCATCATTGAGAGACTGTGTCGTGAGCTCTTCCCAGAGTCAATTTATCATTTATTTCTCACTGACTTTATCTACATTCATGGCTACATGAAACAAAATATTTTAATGTTTTTGGTTGATCTTTTTAATCATCTTGAAGTCAATCCAGTGTCAAAAGTCAATCGACTTACTCATGTCCCCATCCGAATTGACTTGTAGAAGAAAAAAAACCGTAAAATTTCGATTTTGAGACTTTGACTTTTTATCTCTCAAATTTAATTTGTACTGAAATATCCGTGTCATTTTTTTACACTTTCTATTTCAATTCAATTTTTTTAGCATATTTTTAACAACGTCTTTATTATGAGAGTGACCATGATGAAAAAAATAAGGAATTTAATTTATCATGGTCATGCTATGAGCAATATCTAACAAATAACAGTAAAAGCTTTCCATCAATTTTTTTTGCCATTTCATTTAACTTGTGACATGGGAACTGAATCTACCATTTTATTCTCTAAAAAAATTACATTTAAAATTAATTAAGTATTAAACATGTCCAGTTCTTTGTGGTCAAATTTTTCTTGTGTTAATTGTCAATCTTACAATCTTGTTGCAGTGTAGTGTAATTTTATATCTTGATAATTACTACTTAATGTTATCAAAATTGTATTAGTTTGAATTAAAATCTTTTAATTAGTTAAATTGACTATTGTTAACTATCTAGAGTATAATAAATTGATTACTTGAGATGTAATGAAAATCTAGTTAAAAACTATGACCGTTTAGAGATAATTAACAAGGGGGGGGGGATTTATCAAATTAAATGTAGAATTGCATGCTAACGGTGACAAAGCACGCTATAAAAAAAGACAAGATTAGAAACATGAAAAATCTCCTCCTCCTTTTTTTGAGTATGGACACACGTAGCTTACACCCACACAAAAAATAATAAATAAAATGTAATTGTAAAGAGTTAAATCCTTGACAAAATAAAGAGAAGAATAGTTTTTATTACTATGAATGTTGGCCATTCACACTAAACCATTTATTAATACCCGCACATGTAGTCGGCCACCAAAGAGTAAGGCAGAGGTACAAATAACAGGTGAGTCATGGGAAGAATACCTGCACCAAAATCATAAAATCCATCAAGCCCAACATGAAGCCCAGTAGTTTTATTTTCAATGTCTCTCTCTGTGTGGGTGTTTAAATTACTTCCTCATCTCCTCGGCAAAGCTTAGACAAAGCTTCTCCCATCATCTTTATGACAAAATGACTCCCTACTTTTGTCTTTGAATGCGTTGACGCTGGTTTCTTTCAAAATAAAATCCAGCTTCTTTAGCATCACAAAAGACAGTAAAAATACCCTTACTCTCATTTTACCAAAACAAGACTGCTAAATTCAATTTCCTCAAAAATTCCATATTATTTTGTCTACAATGCTAAAAGTAGAACGTAAGTACTTGAAAATTCATAAAAAAATGAGAATATATTCCTACTTGAAAGGCATAAAAATTCTTTGATTTTTTCTTCTTGGACACAAAATGGACTTTTAATCTCACTGAGGGTTCAAGCAGGAAATGAAAATTTTTTAACCAAAAAAAAAATAATAAAAGTTTCTCCTGTGGGGAAACTGGACAAAATAGAAAGGAAAAGTTGGAGGAAAAAATGAAAGCTGAAAAATTCCAGGAAAAAAAAGTGATATCAGCAGGGGGGCATGAGGATATGAAGAAAATGGTGGGCGGTACAGGTAAGTGGGGAAACTCTTATAAATTATTTATAAAGATAAATATGAGTCAAATTCAAACTAATTGTCACAATACTCACCAAATGTCTAAATTTAGCTCTCTTTCTTTTGTGCAAGTAAAAAGAATACTTTCTTTTGAGAAAAAATGAATATTTTAACATTTTTCTGAGTCTTCCGGTAGAGTTTTAAAGTAGTAAAAATGATCTTTATTTTTTGTTTCCCCTCCCCCGCCTCTCCACTGTTTAAATTAACAGGGGAATTAATTTGAGTTTAAATTAACTTTACCAAACAAAAGAAGAGTTCATTCAGTGTAGCCATGGACCAAAACAAGAATAAAATCATTCATTTTTATTCATCTCTATGTAAAAAACACTTTTCCTCTCATTCTTTAGGTGAAATAATGCAAAATTAGAATTTAATTCTCTTTATGATGCAATAAACTTTTGTTACATGAACGTCTTCATCTCCCCACAACAAGATGGTTAGAATATTATACTTAAAATAAAATAAATTATGAATAAATACTGTCACCTGAAACAGTCTTTTATTAATTTAATAATAATTTCAGTCTTTATTGTAGCACAAAGTAATTGGTTGATTTTATGTTTTATAAAAAAAAGATGCATAAAAAATGAACACGCTTGACTTATTTTATACTTTATCATAGAATAGACATAACACAAGTGTACTTGTGAGAACTAAAAATAAATGTACAATAATAAATTAATGATTAATATTTAAATTATTTAACTTGAGCCATACTAATTGTAAAGAGGAGAGTGTAAAATTACCCACATTTGAAATCCCTTTTTTTAGCAAGTTATGTAATTCTCTATATAAATTGGAGAATAAAATTGAGAGAAATTATCCATTTATTTTATTTTCTTCCAAAATTCTTTTATTACATTTTATAATCTCAAAATATAAAAAAAATATGCAACATGCTTTGAAGGCTGACAAAAAAGACAAAGAAAAAACTTGAAAAATAATAATTGGGAAATGGTTTGAATTTCCTTCATCTTGGAGTTTGAGAAAAATGTATTGATGATAGTCCATTAAATTTTGACAGGTGAGAGAAATATTTAAATAACTAGAAAAAATAACAAGGGAGAAAAGAAAAATAGAGTCAAGGAGAATTAATATGAACAATATTCTTTTGTACAGAGAGAGAAAGAGAGAGAGAGAGAGAGAGGGTCTCAATAAAAACAACAAAAAAAAAACAGGGAGAAGAATTGAGAGTGGTCTATGACGTGAGGAATAATAAAAAATAAAATTCAAACTTGGGGTTTCTTTCAAGTCGTTGAGGAGTAGAAGACAATCTTTTGTGTCAAAAGGTCATAAGAGTTGTATTTGAATTCTTGGATGACGTGGCTCTGTGAAAAGAAATATTTTTATAAAAGAAAATCAGCATGAAAAAGAGGAGAAAATG
This sequence comes from Arrhopalites spinosus, assembly GCA_034700945.1. Taxonomy (NCBI): domain Eukaryota; kingdom Metazoa; phylum Arthropoda; class Collembola; order Symphypleona; family Arrhopalitidae; genus Arrhopalites; species Arrhopalites spinosus. The sequence continues at coordinate 48,639 of JAQIVZ010000408.1, forward strand.
GATGGATTTCAGAGTGACAATTGTCATGATTATCACAACCACTCGCAAATACAAAAAAAATGTTACTTTTTTTTCTCTCTTTAAAAAATCAACAAAAAAGAGATTCTAGTTTCATTCAAGGATGAGCCTACACATTTTTTTTTGACGAGCTTATAGAATTTCAATTCTCTGGCCATTGCCTTTCAACTCTGATACAGGAGGAGTAAGATCATGTGGATCAAATTCAAATTTTGTTCAAAACAATTGGGTCTCTGAGAGTAGGAGAAAATAAAAAGATTTCAACAAATAAAAAGTACAAGACACATAACAATATGTAAAAAAATACACATTTCTTTTCTTTGTCAATCCTTTGGAGGTGAAAGAGACACTCTTAAAGTGTCTCTTTCTTTGTCACAAGAAAAAACTGCACTCTGAATTTTGATGTCAGCATCATTATGACATGAAATAATACAATAAGGAAACCCATTTCAATGTTTGGGGGTCCTATTGCCATGTAAAAGGCGTCCCTATTTATTTAAGTAATAATCATGGATCATGATTCATGATGAATTCTACGTACACTAATCTGTAATCAAGCTCATAACTTATCAGCTTACACTAGATAAAAAGGCATTTTGAATTAGAGCCTATCCACCTATTTCATTACAAAAACAGCACTGCTCATAAGAGTCGAAAAATCATAAGATGATTACGCAAAATCGCTGAATAATTAGTTCCTTATTAACTCGACTTTAATTTAGTCGAGTTAAATAAGGAACTATTTTGAAATTTAAAGTACTCAGAGTCAATACACTCAAAGAAAGGAAGAGAGAGAGGGGAGATGAAGAAAGACGGGCGTAGCATATGAATCGGTTAAATCCGATTTTCTCTGTTCAAAGAACATGAGTATGGGAGTATGGAGGCGGAGGAGAGTAGGAGACTAAAAAAAGTGACTGGATAGAGTTAGACAAAAATGTTGTACTATTTTAGATGTGAGCTCTATAATACATAACTCTTCTATAAAAAAATTCAAGACTACAAAAAGACTAGAATTTAGTCGACACGGTTCATTCTCTTGCGGTCCGCTTGCCATCCAACAGAAACAGAACAAAAAGAAAATTTTCATGGTCACCCACTAAAACTTGTAAAATTTTCTCTCTCAACTCTGTTGAATAATACAAAATATTATTGTACAGTTTTAAAAGGCTTCTCATCCCACTTATTCCCATTCATAAACAAGAGAGAAATTGTATTTAACTTGACCATATTTAATTAGTCAATTTGTTAATTTTTGGGGGAATTTTGTGTTGAAAATAAAAAAAATAAACAAATGAGTTACTCCGTCAAGTCGACTAGTCTATTTTTTATTGTGATTGTTGCTTCTGTGAGCGGATGTTTTATTACCAATTGTCCTCCAGGAGGAAAACGATCTGGTGCGGAGGTTAAAATTCGTCAGGTAAATTCTTCATTTTCGTTAATATTTACCAGAGATATTATAACAAGTTATTAAATTAATAGACTTTGATGAATTAATTGTATGATTTTCCAGTGTGAACAATGTGGTCCACCAGGGTCAATGGGAAGATGTTATGGTCCATCAATTTGTTGTTCACCTGAATTTGGTTGTTTGTTTGCCACACCAGAAACATTTCCATGTTTGATGGAGAATCGTCATACAACTCTTTGTCAAAATCCTGGAGCTTCTTGTTCTGGACCAGGAGGGGAACTTAGTAGTGGACAATGTGCTGCTGAAAATGTTTGTTGTAACTCAGGTACCCCATTTTCAATTTCATTTCTCCAATTTTTTTAAATCACAAAAATACTATCTCTTTTTTTAAAGAAAAATGTAAATCCACACACCTGCTGTCCATTAATTCAAGCGAGTGTAGTTCATTCACAAAAAATTATTTAGTTTTTCGTTAGTAGGACACATGAAAAGTTGAAAGACAGAAAAAAAACCTTTTTAAAAATTTGCATCATCATCCTGGCCAATAGCACCTCTTGGTTATCTGTACTTGGACATTTGTGTGTGTGCTCTATTGTAAGAAATAAGGTCAAGAAATAATGTCACCGTCTGTTCTTTTGACAGACTGTCCTCTCTTAGTTACAATTTATGTCTCCAAAGAGGAGACTCTTCTGTTTTCTATTCAAATAAAATTAATTTTGGCATGTAAATTACTACCCATTTTGTACAGTGGTGGCATTTATGGGGAGTTGATTTTTTTGATGATGAAGCCAAAGCGTTGAGATAAAAATATTTTGCACGTCCTCAAAGTTTAACCAAAAAAACTCCACATGGTTGACTGATTTACAGATACGTGTACAGTGGACGACACATGTTCTATGGACATGGGAGGAAAAGAAAGGGGAGGAGTAAAAGGTCATCCGTACCCTTTGGACATTGTTTTTCATCGTCTCATCAATGGTCAACGTCATGGTCTGGCCGCACGGCTACCATCCGCAACATCAGCAGCCTCAGCCTCCTCTCAAGATTACTAAACTAAAAAGATGAGTAACGATACGATAAAAAACCCCCAGATACAAAATGACACACATTTTTTTGTGTCTTTTTATTTATTACCTCCATCCAGTTAAGTTTGTAGTTTTTAGTCCCACAATTGGATGGAGATGATTATAGAGCAAGACACAACTAATGGCTTTCAGTTCGAAACGAGCTCCTCTCTCTCTCTCTCTCTCTCTCATTATTATCTTGTACGCTTCAACTCTATTTTTGATCATTTACAGAGCTCAACAAGATTAAAAAATTCTAGTCATGTAATAATTAATAATTAAGAGAAAAGATAAGAGCTAAAAAAATAAATCTTAACTCCTTTGAAAGACCCACGTCAGATTAACTACTAATTGTCAACTTTGTTATTTAGTAGACAAAAGTAAAAATACACATCATTTCATTTTCAACATTTGTTTTTATTTTTTGAAAGAAGTATGACGTAAAATAATATTTTAGATGGTGAAGAATGCTATCAAATGAGAATAAATTCTGTGAGTAAATAAAAATATGTGAAAAAATAAAATTGTTGTGAGATTTTCTGGATAAAAATAAATTCTCTAGGAATAAGTTGAGATTCTGATTGTCACAATCTATCTAGTTAAAAAATATCTGAGCTCTTTGAGTAGTCTTTGAAGAATTCTAGGTATTCTGTCTAAGTTAAATAACTAGAGTAGTATATATATTGTCAAGTTAATTTTATCTTGTCTCTTTGTCTCATCTTAAACTATTGTTATAGTTGGAATACGAGTAGGACTTATTTATTAATACAATTTAATTAATGAAGGTTCAATTTATTAAGCGTCATGTACCTGTACACACTGACATGGAATAAATTTAAAAGTAATTATACATATCCCTTCATTGTTGAAACACATATGTATGAAGCATGCTAATGTTAATTAGTTGTAACATTGAAGAGGACCTTGATGGTTATTCCTAATAAAATCATTATTTACAGAGATTATTCTATTTTATTTCATCTTCCATCATTTTATTTCGGCATTCTCATAATCTTCAAATTTCTAGCATTTATTTCACATCTACCTACTGTACCCATGGTGAGATCTGTTTCTTCTAATTTGCAATTAAATTGTTGTGAATTTAGTGACTTGTTCAAAAATTTTGAATTCTATACAAAATTTTTAATAATAATGCGGGCCGCTTAGCTGTCATTTTGTACCCCAATTTTGTAAATTAAATTAAATGTAAAGTTAAATAGCTGTTAATTAAATGATTTTCTAAGAAAAAATACAATAAAATATTATGGAAACAGTTGGAAATGAGGGGAAGGAAAGGTCATTCAAGAGGTCATGACTACCCCAACTCATCACTTTGATTTCATCCAAAAAGTCAACCACAAATACATTAATTCAACCTCCAACTCCAAAAATGACCGTGATGGATGGCAATGGTGAAAATATTGAGAGTAAAAATACAACACAACTTTCTCCTTCATTGAGCTACAAAGTGGAGAAAGTTCCTCCAGAGTCTCAGCTTCCATTGCCAAAGAAAGCGAGGGGAAAATTGTGTAGATTCTCTTCTTTAATGGAAGGCAACCATTTTGATGATTCCAAGAAAGTTCAACCCCGTCACTCAGTTGTAGCTGGTGAGACGGTGTCCAATGGAAAATATGAGTCGAAAATTCCAAGAATATCAGGAATACCAAGAATAGGACAATTGTCTCTTTCATCACAAAATAGTGGAAGAAATAAATGTAATAATAAAAATTCTCTACTCAAAATAGCCAAGGATATGCTCAAAGCTGATGAAATTCATCAAATTAATCATCCTCATCATGTAGACATTTTAAAACATGTTCAACAACCAACCAAAGCTACAATTCTCAATAATAATCCATCCAAAAAACCCTCTAGACTACCCCAACTAAAACGAGTCAAAAACATTATTTTATCTCCTCCAAAAATAAATGTCAATACTCCACCCACTACAAAATTACATGATAATTTAGTTTCCAACAAGTCTTCTGAGGTTATAAAGCAGGTGACTGAAATTGAGGATGAGTCAAATTTGTCAGTATTGTCTGTATTACAATTAGAAAAAACAGGAGAACCAAAAATTGACACACATCAAACAATTTTTTTGGACTCGAATTATGTAAATAATGATTCTCAAGATACTTTTCTTCAAATCGAGAATTCTATTTCAAGTACAGATACAACAAGTAAAGAATCAAATGAACCAGAAATGGTTCATCGAATTCAGGAAGAATCGACGTTAAACTTTCAAGATGAAGACGTTATTTGCAAAGAGACAATTTTTAGTGAGATGAATGAAAAGGACTCTGAAATGTTATACTACTCGTATAAAAATATAATAGACTTTAATGATGATGATGAGATCATGTCAAGCTCAAATAGTTTTGAAAAATTTGATGGTCAACATCAAGACGATAAAATACTTTTCATTTTTCCACCGCCTCCAACTCAACAGGAAATAGAAAATTTACAAGTAGAGCCCACAGTCAGTGACATAGCCCAGGCTGATGATAAAGTGACTTTGGTCAATTTGGATGATGAAGAAATGATGCAAGTCTATCAAAATGAATCCAAAATTTTTGAGACAAGTCAAAAATTAATTTCACAAATTTCAATTGACACGAATGAACTTGTTGAAAGTGAAAGTTTATTTAGCCTAAAAAATGAAAGACAAGATTTGTCTCAAGATTTCTTGATTGATTTTACTGAGGAAAATGACACAAATGTTTTGATGGAAAATTGTCCAGATGACAATTCAGAGTCATTGATGTCATCATCATTACTGCCGGAAAGAAATGACTCGAATGAGAGTATGTTAATCCTGTCAAATTTAAATACTCAAAATTGGAGTCAAAGTAGTTTCCTTGCCTGTGATGAGTCATGGGAGAAAAATGATGAGGATTTGGAAATGTTGAGTCAAAACAAGACTGATTCTAATTTAATCCCAACACAACAAAGTTTAACTGACTTGATGAAAAATGTTGAAATTTCATTGAGAGGGGCTCTGAGTAACTTGGAAGCTATAAAAAATCCATTAAATAAAGTCAGTTCAATCATCCTGCAAGAACACGAAAATTCATCAGTGAATTTAACTCAACAAATAGAATCCTTCCACAAGGAAAACAATTATTTTACTAAAGACGATGAGTCTAACCATGTTATTGACCCAAAATGTACACAAAATAAATTGGAATCATTCCCCTCGTATCAGGCACCAAAAATAAACTGGTCAAAGTTTTTAAATTTAACTACAGAATCATCGGAGAATATTTTGAGAACGACGCAGTCTGTCATTAACAAATCCGAATCTTGTACGAATGAATGTCTCCAGAAAGATGAAGACAGTACAAAAATTCCATGTAATTGTCCTTCATTGACAATAAATGCTCTTGAATCTGAAACCAGTCTATATAAAAAATGTTCCGGAATAAAGCTAGAAGAAATAAAACCGGAAGAAAAGGAGAGTCAAAAAGTTGTTTCCTTGGCTCAAGTGTGTCATCAAAAAAAATTCAGTGTAATTGTTTCATCAAGTTATGATGAAATTCATTCATCTTGTGACTCCAATTCACAAATCGTTCCTTGTTCATCAGCTTTTGTTACTGTCCAAAGTCCTCGGGTAACTCACACTCCAGTTAAATAATTACTAGTATTTTCAAAACAATTAATTAATTAAAAATTTTTATTAGTTGAGCCAGCCACTGATCATCACCAATGACACAATTTTGATGTACAATGCAGGCTCACATTTTAAAGGACAAATTAATCTCCTCAATACGTTTTCTTCAACAATTTGTTACAGAGTACAATTAATAAACAAAATTAATTAAATTATATTTAATATTATATTTAATTTAATATTTAAATAATCAACTAAATAGGTGACATCATGCAGTCCTGGACAATACACAATAATTCCATCCTATGGAAAAATAAATGGACATGGACAGACATCTTTGACAGTGGCGTCAAGAAGACGCTCGAATTTTTCAAAAATTGCATTAAATCAGTTTAAAGTTGAACAAGCTCTTCCTTTAAATCCATCTGAAGTGGTTACACCTTATGGACAACAATTATTTTGGAGGGTAATTAGTAATACATTTATATCTAATATGTATTTACAGCTACAAATTTGCATTGATTTCCAAAAACTAGGAAGTAAATCGAGAAAAAATTCAAGAAATTTTTATTGGAAGAATTCTTGTACTAAATCCAAGACAATCAAAATATCAACTGACCAAAGATAATGGAGATGGAATTCATTTATTTAACACAAAACTGACAAAAAGTAATTTAATTCAATGTCATAATATTCTACTTTATTCAATTATTTTAATCAGTTTAGTTTTAACAATTTCCTATTATTTTCAAATCCCCATTATGGGATACATTTAACCAAAAAAATGGCTGGACAAAAAAAAGAGAATAAAAATTATTTCAAGTATCATAATCATAAAAGAATGAAATCAAGTTTATTTGTTTTCATCCATAATTAATTAAGGACTGTAAATAAATATGTAACCAGTATGTTCATCCCATGGGCATGACAAAAGTTCATTGACCTTGCAAATGATAAAAAAAGAAGAATTAATTAAGGGTAAATAAACCTTCTGTGTCTGACGTCAATGAGACTGGTTCATTGTCGATTGATTAAGTTAATTAGCTCATAATTATGATTCATGTATTGTATTCTAATTGGAATTAAATCCAATTGGAATAATTTAGTCTTGACACGAGAATCTACTCTTCATAACTTTCCATTGAATGATATAAATCAAAGTATAATATACTTGGACATAATGTTGTATTATTTAACTAAAGGGAAAAAAAGAATGATTGAATGAGAATAAAATTTGCAAAAATTGCATCAAAATTATGTGTGGACAGGAGATTGTGGAATGGCTATAAATTTGATTCAAATAAATAATTTGCTTCTCAGTTGGAAACATTGTTGTCTTCTATTCAATATTTTTGTCCAGCATTTTGAGAAAAAATGTTGGCTCAACTTGTTTTCACGACCTTCATTGCCGTCGGATTAGTTTCGGTATTAATTTAATTAATTTGAAAATATTAATTAGTGCTAAAATTCATTTTTAATTTTTATCTTTATTTGATAGGGATTCGAAGATTTTCGTCTCGAAGCTTTTCTAGAAGCAACTCCCTTATTCCCTCAAATTAGAACTCCCGATGTTCCTGGACCAATTAATAATATGCCAAAAATTGTCAATAATGAGAAATATGACAGTAATTTTAATCCTACTGCAGGTAATTGCCTATGAAGGCATTCTAGAGAGATTTCATTAACAATTAAAAATTGTCAGTTAAAAGTTATTTATATGAAATATTTAATTTTTATTCTCTTTTTCAGAATGTAGTTACAACAAGACTGGTCTGAAATTAGGAGAGACTGGAATTATCACGTAAAAAAAGTGTTAATTCTATTATCAATATGAAATTAAATGGAATCTATTAAATACAATATAATTCTATTATTGTTTACAGTACTACAAATTACCCAAAAAATTATCCAGCCAGCCAAAGCTGTCAGTGGTATTTGGAGGTAAGTTTTGAATTTTTTTAATTGTCTTTACTGAAAATTTTTCAGTGAAACTAAATATGATTTTTTAATGACAATTAGAGTGAGCCAGGAACTAGAATTGAGGCCACATTTTTTGATTTGGTGACGCAACCATGGTTCTTCACTTATTTTGACTACATCATGATTTCCCGAAATGGAAATTTCTCTGTAGTTGACAGGTATAAAAACAATAAAAGGAGATCCTCAAATTTTCATAAAATTTTACAACCAACAAGTTGACAAAATATTCACACACGCATTTATTTTTATTTTGACTAAAAAAAGAATGGCTGGAGACATGAATGGTAAAACACCATTGACTGTCCCCTCAGAAGAAAACAAATTTGGAATTCGTTTCAAATCTTCATCACTCTTCAGTTTCCGAGGATTTAAGCTCCAATATTTGGTAAGGCAGTCACTGACTACAATTATTTTAAACGTTAAAAATAGGACAACTAAATATAATTGACTTGATTACAGATCAGACCAGAAGACCCTGCTCTTGAGCCCTTAGTTGAAAAGTCTCCCTATACAGGTTCACTTTATACTTGTGCCAGTCAAAATAATTTTTAAAGAAAATTAAATTAAAATTATAATTTTAATCTAGATGGTTGTGGTTTGAGTCCAATTTTGTTGGCTGAGGCCACAGCAACTCCCCCTCCACCCCCAGTTGCAGCCAACGAGGTTCCCACCGCTCCCGGTGAGAACGTGCCAGTGTTGATCCCTGGGTCAAACCAAACCCGTGTTGTTGTGACTCATAATCCATTTGAATTCGATCCAAAAATTATTGGATACTCTCCAGCACCTAAACATGCCTATCCATGGATGGTTGCTCTTCTTATTGGTACGATTCAATTAATTTTCTAATTAAATGTTAAATTGGCATTAATATTATCATTTTCTTGGATCAGATGGACGCCATTTCTGTGGTGGAAGTTTAATTGACGCCCAACATGTCATGACCGCTGCACATTGTACTGATGGGGCCAAGAAAATTTCGATGCTATTTGGAAGTCATGATATCAAGGCACCTAGCTCGGCAGAACCAAGTCGTGTAGTCATAAATGTGACGAATGATGAAATCTTTCAACATCCTGAATATAACCCAAATACGATAGCCAATGATATTTCCATTATTCGTCTTCCAAGAAAATTACAACTTAATGGTAATGTCAGACATTTAATTTAATGTCACTGAAAATTACATTGGAATAATTTTTAATTTAGATCAAATCAAACCTGTTTGCTTGCCCAACAAGTATTATCTCTCAAAAACATTCACTGGAGAAAGTGTTCGAGTCACCGGATGGGGAAAATCACAAGACAGTAAATACTTTTATTAATGGACTTAAATTGAAAGGTCATGTCAAAAAGTGATATTACAATTTGTAATTGTAATTATTTTCCAGGTTCTCCTTCAGTAAATCCACAATTACAACAAGCTGGAGTTAAAGTTTTAGCAAATGGGTGCGTTGTATAATTTTCGACATTGTAACAAATGTTGAATTTGTTTTTAATTTTATCATTTTTTTAATTTAGTCAATGCCGAAATTATTTCCGGGGAATCATCACAGGTAACATTATCTGTATTGCAACGACGAGACAAGTTTCACCATGCAAAGGAGATTCAGGTAAAAAATTATTAACTATAAATTATTTATTTAGTTTTCAATTTTTACATGTTTAAAATTGATTTTTCAGGTGGTCCCCTTGTGGTAGAACAACAGGGTCCAGCTGGGCCATATTTTCTCCAATTGGGTATCGTCAGTTTTGGCTCATTTACTTGTGAACGAGGATTCCCAGTTGGATTTACAAGAACAACAGCTTACTTGGACTACATTAGTCAAGTCACTGGACGAGAATTACTGTGATTAATTTGAGCGGGAAAAAATATTTAAAGTTTTTTTTGAAAATTTTGTCTCATTTTTTACCATCTGAAAAACAAAAGCAAAATGAATTCGCTAAATATTAATTATGATATTCTTTATTAAAATTTGTATGCACTATTCATGAAATCCGAATGTTTTTTAAAAAAGTGTTCAAGTTGTGGTTGAGAGTTTAATAAAGTGTGCGAGTCCATGTTTAAACCATTTAACAGTTATTTTACAATTAAATTAACTAATGCACATATTATTTAAGATCATCATTAACCATTTTCATATACATATATTAAAAGACATAAATATAAATTTGTATTTTCCTTTTGTTGGCTGACCCTGAACTTTTATTTTTAAAAAAAGTTGTTGACCCTTAATAAAGGATTTTATATGGACAGACAATTATACTTGGTAATGATCATGGTCTGGAGAATAAATTAATTATGGCATAATTAATTTATCCGAGTCCCCCGCTGAGATGACAAAAAATAAGTTAATTGTACGGTGACAAATTATGTAGCCATGTATCGAAATCGAAAGGGCTTCTAGAATTTTCTTGAAAAAAAGTAAAATCATCAACAATAAATTAGTACTCAATCAGTTAAAGCACGGGACGCTTTGCAAAAATTCTTTGAATAATTTATCATTTTGTGCAATGTTTCTTAAAATGAAAATAATTTTCATTCTAAGTTGGTTCTGCTGTCAAATTAGGGTAAGTGAAAAATCAAGCTTGATAGAATAAGAATAAGGTCATTGGTTTATACACAAAGAAATTATTTTAATAAAATTACAGGCACAAGAAACCCAAGAAGATTATAATCTTGACGCTTTCTTGGAGGCAGAGCCCATTCATCCAACTTTTAATACCGAATTAATTGAAGGATTAGTAGACAGACATCTTGAGAGACAAGATGACATTCCTGATCTTTTGAATGTACCTTGGATAGGTAAGTTATATTTAGCACGACAATATAACTAAAAATATTGGAATTTTAATCAATTATTTTTCTTTTGGATTATGCGTAGGATGTAATTACAAAAAGAAATTAAAGTTGTCAAATTTTGGAACCATCACGTCTCCCAATTATCCAAAACATTATCCTGCTATGCAGACTTGTGAATGGACTTTAGAGGTTAATTAACCTGTACAATATTATTCTCAATTGTCTCTCTACAATGTAAAATATTTTACAATAATTTTTGTTTTATCTAAATCTCAAGTCTGAACCGGGTACCCGCATTGAAGCCATTATGTTTGACATGTTCACCCAACCCTGGTTTTTTGCTTTTTTTGACTATGTTCTCATTTCTAGGTGAATTTTATCATTTATTTTATCCAGTAAAACATCAAAGTTTACTTGTTATTTCATATTTTCAGAAATGGGAAATTCACAGACTCTGAAAGGTAAGACCTTTGTCAGGTTATTTTTAACAACATTTTTGGAAATTTGACTCTCTCTCTCTGTGTACTCTGCTTGTTATTTTAATGTTGTAGATTGTTTGGGGATTTAAATGCCCAAACACCAATGACAATCATCTCAGATAACAATAAACTTGGGATCAGATTCCGTTCCTCTACTTATTTTAACTTTCGTGGATTCAAACTACAATATTTAGTGAGTTTCTCCTTTACAACTTTTTTTCCTACTCCATTTTCACTTATTAGAAAATCTCAGAAATTTCTTATCATTATTTTTTTCTTTTTTTTTTGTGCAGGTGAAACCTTCAAGAAGAGATTTGAATTTTGGAGAGCCCATTCATCTTGATGGTAAAAAATCTGAGTTAAATATTTTTCAATCTAGATTAACAATTTGTTAATTGGGGGGCGTAGGAATTTGTGGACAATCTTTCTTACTAAATGGCAAACAATTTGTCACTTCAACAACAACAACAGAGCCAACAACAACAAAGGCCACAACAACAGAAGAAACAACCCTTGTAGATGAAAATGTGTCAAATAGTACAGAAGGGCCGTCAAGATCAAATAGTAAATATTTTGAGTATATTGGAAGTACAATTGATGGCAATGGCAAAATATTTGGGGGTGTCCCTACCAAACCCTTGTAAGTTTTCAAAATTTTGAATGTTAATTTTTTGACATGTTAATTTTCTATTGGTTTAGTTCATATCCCTGGATGGCTGCTCTACTAATTGGTGAAGTTCAAATAAAATTAGTTTGTTCATTTTTTTTGTATTAATGTGTCTGTTTTTTAGATGGCCGAAATTTTTGTGGTGGCTCACTCATCGATCGACAGCACATTTTGACCGCAGCGCATTGTACCGATGGAGCCAAAAAAGTTTCTGTTCTTTTAGGGAGTCACAATTTGAAAGGAGCAAAGGCATCAGAGCCAAGTAGATTTGTCATCAATGTGAGTTAATTAAATCTACTTATGAATTTTTATTTTTAATTATAATTTGATGTGGTTCATATTTAGGTAACTCGGTCAGCCTTTTATCAGCATCCAGACTACAACAAAAGAACAGTTTCTCATGACATTTCTATTATCCGACTACCCAAGCCAATTACTTTTACAAGTACTTAAAAGATGATCTATTTATAATTATGCGTCCAATCCACCAATTAATTTACAAGATACACAATTTAAGACTGATTTGTTAATTAATTTTTAGATGAAATTCGGCCCATTTGCTTGCCAAATAAATATTTTATAGCAGAGACATTTGAAAATAGTTCTGTTCGAGTTTCAGGTGCCAAAATAAATATTAAATTTGGAAATCTTTACTGTCAATATTTAATTTTTATATGAAAAAAAATGTAAAATTTTTTATTATATTTATCACGTCAACTTTTCAAGTTTAGGTTGGGGAAAGACTCAAGATCGTAAGGATTTTAATTTATTTATACTCTACATTTTAATTAACGTATTTTTAGGGTAAATTAATATAATGTTAATGATTAAATGTAGGAGGAGGATCAATTAGTAGTCAATTACAACATGTTGGAGTGTCCATAATGCCAAATTCTGTGTGTCGAGAAACTTTTAGAGGAATTGTCACTGGAAATTTACTATGTGTTAAAACACAACAACGGCATTCCCCATGTAAAGTAAGTTTACGAATCTTAAGATAAGCAGAATCGTGTACGGGGAATAGTTTCAAAATTTTGTTTTATTTTGTACAAATTGTGAAGGGTGACAGTGGAGGCCCGTTGATGATTGTCCAGAAAGGTCCCATGGGAGAATTTTTTATGCAGATTGGGATTGTTTCTTTTGGAGCCTCTTCTTGTGAACGAGCCCAACCGGTTGGATTTACAAGAATGACAGCCTTTGTCGATTTTGTCTCGTCTGTCACTGGACGGAAGGAATAAACTGACATTCTCTCTTGAATTAAATAAATTATGAAACTAAGAACCTTTAATGAAATATTTATTTTCATGATTATGCATTTTTCAACTCAATCAGTTGAAATGTCGGCCAACTAATGCCGATTCTGAGTTTCCGATCATCAGTTGTGTGCAAAATATTGAATTTTTCAGTCTTTTTGAGGGCACGTAATAAATTTTGAGGAGCGGTCGCCATCTGTAGGGAGAAATTGACGTAACAATAAATTTTCTTTCGTTTCTTGGGGCATTTTGACACTCTACAGTTTTTTAAGTTGCTTTCACTCACAGAACTATGCAATGGGTATAGGTCTGTGCTTTCACTGAACTGATCATCTAATTATATGATCAGTTCAGTGGTTGCTTTAAATAAATAGATATCCCATGGTATGAAAATTGAAATGTAAAACACTTGAGAAAAAACAAAAACAATATTTGAAAGAATACTGTCAATTACATCATGACAAAATTCTGAATTCTTTGACCTTTGCTCAAACGGTGATCATTTTGACATACTACAGAGGTCACACGGGACATAATTTTAATTCACATTAAAAGTCAATCATCTCTAGCATATCATCCTACGTCCTAAAATTTTATTTGGATTTTTATGCTCAATTGTGTTTTCAAGAATGACCCGTACGCAAAATGAACTCTAGAGCTGGACGGTCCATTAAATGATGTCAGTTGTATAAGACAGTTGGTGTCGACTGTCAGTCTATAAGTTTTTACGACATTCAGTGATAAAGGTTTATTTTAAAAACATGCGAGTGCCTTTAGGATATAAAATTTATATATCTAAATACCGGAAATGAGCACCCATTTTTACCAAAACTTGAAGAATGCTAGTCAGTGACCCATTAAATAACTCTGTATCACCGACATCCTTCAATGACTGTCCAGTTGACCACAGGTCAATTTTTGTACAGGCCATTCCTGTGCACTACAAAAGAAAAAGCTCGCTCTATTTATCCTTGATTCGTGTATGAAGTATTTAAATCGAAAAAAAAGTGAATTTTTTTTAATCAAAAAACTTAACTTCATTTTATTAAGGTAAGTTGTAAGAATTAAAATGTTCATTTATCAAAGCAAAAAGAAAATATTTAAATATATATCTTGAAGTGACTTTGATTTTAAGTTTAACCATATATGATGGCTTAAAGTTAATTTAAACTTGTTCATTACAGGATTTAATTTACAGACGGAACGTGGTACTTTTCTGGATCTTTTGTTGTTGAAGACTAACAAATAGAAGAAATGACTAGTTTAACAACGTTTGAATGTAGAGATCTTCTTAAATTTAATTTGGTCAATTTTGATCCACTAACAGAAACTTATGGACTATCGTTCTATATAAGTTATATGGCTCATTGGCCTGAATATTTTCAAAAGGTGGAGAATGTCAGTGGTCTTTGTGTGGGATATAGTAAGCTATATTTTTCTTACATTACCAATTCATATAAATATGTCAATTATAATTTAATTTAATTGTTGAATGTATTTGAAAAGTAATGGGCAAAGCAGAAGGAACGGGTCAAAATTGGCATGGACATGTGACGGCTTTGAGTGTAACTCCTTATTACAGGTAATTGATGGAGATAATTGTATTACTTGAAAGCACTTTGAGATATGATTTTGGCTGAGAATATTCATGTCATAATTGCCTAACTATTTTTAATACATAATTTGTAATTTGAATGTCTTTGAACCTATAGGAGATGTGGACTAGCTCGAAAACTCATGAAATATCTAGAGGATGTCTCTGAAATGTATAAATTAAATTTATATAATATGTATTCATTACCTTATTATCACTTTTATTTAGGCATTATGTACAAGTTTATGTATTAATTGGAGTACGCATATTTATAGGAAGAAGACTTACTTTGTCGATTTATTTGTGCGAAAATCGAATAGTGTTGCCATTGCCATGTATGAAAGTCTGGGCTACATTGTTTATAGAACGGTGCTTGATTACTATTCTGGTGATCCCGATGAAGATGCTTATGGTAAACATTTCTTACAATACTAGTAATCATCATTACAAGGAAATGTCCCTAAACATAATTTTATAATTGATTTACAGATATGAGAAAAGCAATGTCAATGGACGTAGAGAGAAAGTCTATGATACCCAGTCAATGCTCGTCTGTCACAGCAGAGGACCTGTTTTGAGGACCACAACTTGTGGTCCTCGAAAACAACAAAAACGATGAATAACAGTCGATATTATGAGGAATGTCTTCAGAGTGTGTCCAAAGACAATTTTGTATGATACCACAAAGACTAAACATATTAAAAAATCGGTATAATACATAAGTATATTATGTATTACATATATTCAATTAATTCAATATTATAATTATTGAAAAACTTTTTATCTCAATCGCATTAAAATTATGCATTACATATACTAATTTAAAATTTATACCTACAATACGATGTAGCATAATTACATTTTGCACGAGCAGAGATTTTGTAAAGTGTCCTATTCTTATTCTTATTCCTATTCTTATTGTCAGATTGTTTAATTTTGGTTTAATTTGGAAACATGGTTTATTCATAAATTTATAACAAGTCAATACAGTTATATACACATATTTGCAAAAAAGTTTTATGCTGTACTAATGTTATTGATAAAAATGTACTTAGAAAAATGAAGTCATTACACCAAACTCATGAAAAGTTTTGTTTTGAAAATGACAAAATAAAAGAAGTAAATAACGATATAAATTTCTTTTTGTGTACATCACAAATACAATTTCATTAAAAAATATATTTAGTGTAATCATTCATTCAGAAAAATGCATCTAATTATAAAGTTAAAGGTATCAGTCTGGTTGTTGTTGACCCTCATTACTCTCCTCCTCATCCTCCACTTCCTTCTTTTTCTTCCACATTTTAGCCATGGCTAATAATTTAAGGTTAGGTCTAGCAGATTCATCTTCAGGGAATATATAGTCAAAATATTCTTCCCAACCAGCTTCCGCCTGTTGAAATGCAACAAATATCGTACATAAATACATTTATTATTATGAGAATAAAAAACAAAAATGATGTAAAATAATTTACCCCATCCGCGGTCTCAAACTTCCTTCTCTTTTTAATTCTCTTGGGCATACGCTGCTCAACTTTCTTTTTACTTTCATCGTCCCCATGAGTAAATTCAAATGCTTTCCATCCTTCAAGTAGCATAAGACGTTCTTCTTTATCTTGTTGACGGAGTTGATCATTGGCCTTCTCAAAAACTCTTCTAGCTCGAGAAGTGGCTGCCTCGTCTCCAATGGCAAGCTCAAATTGTGATAAACTTAGCCAAACCTGTTGAAATAAACATTTGTTTTGTTAACATATATTTTGTATAAATATGATACAAATTATTACAACACAAGAAGAAAGAATTAAATAAATATGAAAAAATTGATTACTTTAACATGTTGAGTCCTCTCTAATAATCTCACGTACAACTCTCGAGCTCTGTCTGGCTCTCCAAGTTCAACTTCAAAGTCAATGTAAGTTTTCCATAAAATTTCAGGCATGTCTAATCTTGGTTGTGCCACAGCCAATTCATAAATTGCTCTTGCTCTGTCCAAGTCACCAAGAAGACATTCCAATTCTGCAAATTTCATCCATGTTGTACAATTCTCAGGTCCAAATTCTAGAAATTTTTGATATAGAGTCCTACAACGATCAAATTCCCGAAGTTGAATTTCCAAGTCAATATAACCCCGAAATAATTTGTCTTTTGGACACATTCCAATAGCTTGACCCAAAGCTTTTCGAGCTTGAGTCAAATTTTTCATACGGACTTCAAATTGTGCATAGAGGAGCCAAATTTTGGCAAAAGTAAAAATTTTGTGAGATATTAAATCCAAAATTCCTTTGTAAACACTACGACATCGTTCCATATCCTCTGCCACCAATTCTTCAAAAATTGCATAATTAATCCAAATGTATACATAACGACGCCAGTATGGTTTTTGAGCGGCTGGAGGAATCTGTGCAATGGCTCTTTCATAAACCTCCCTTGTAGCATCAACATCCACTTCATCGGCATTCTCCAATAATTTGATAAAGTCAAACCAAGTGTCATAGTCAAAAGGATTTTCTTTGAGCATCTCTTCATATTGAAATCTACGCTTGGAACTAATGACATTCTCAATCCCACTACGATCCCCATACTTTTTTTCATGAATGGTGTAGGCCTTGTACAAATCCTGTGACTTTTCTTTTGGGATATGCTCCAGAGCATATTTGTAAATGACCCGTGCTCTTTCATGTTCTCTTTGATTTTCTTCAAATCTTGCAAAGGCAATAAATAATTTTTCATCCATATAGTCTTCACCATAAAAATCTACAGCTCTCTCATACACTTTACGAGCAGAACGAATGAAACCATGTTTTTCTTCAAATCTAGCAAACTTGATCCAATGAGTTACATCAGGATGAGTGTACACAAATCTCTCATGAATAGCCCGAGCTCGATCAATCTCCTTAAAACGAAGTTCAAAATTGATGTAAGTTTGCCAAGCTTGCTCATGTGGGTGCCATTCCATCCAACCTTAAAGATAAATTAAATGCGTTAATTGTTTTGCTGACTGACATAAGTACTTACATATTTTGATATGAAATAAGCCCTTTAAACTTACGTTCAAAGACTTGACGACAACCAGCAATATTTCCCAGCATTTCTTCCATATAAGTATACTTGTACCAAAATTGATTTACTCGGGGCATAATTGTCACAGCTCTATCCCAAAGATTTCTAGCATGATTTACTTGTCGTGATCTCATTTCCATTTCTGCATATCGTAGCCAAAGAGTAGCATTTCGATGATCCACGTCTAATGCTCTTTCATAAATACTTCGAGTTCTTTGAATTTCCCCTTGAGACTCTTCCCATTTGGAATACTTTAACCAATTTCCAATCATCATACGATTTTTACGAATATTATCTTCAAAGGCCTTTCTTTTTCTCAATTGATAGGCAGCAAGTTCTTCTGGATCTGAAATTTTTTGTTTTGGTGGGGCTGCAACAATTTCCAAATCTCTCTCCTTGGCTTCTCGAAGAAGTTGTTCGGCTGTAATTTGAATCTCTGCTGGAGCCTTATTCTTGACTTTGGCCACTTTGGGCACCTTTTGCTGTTTCCCTGTTGATGCTTGCTCCATTATTTTATTTTTTAAACTGAACTGCAGAACCTAATTACAACGAACGAGACAACAGAGAAATCTTAGTTAACAAAATTACCTACAACTCATGTTGCACACCCCAATAATTGCTTTGGTATTGAATGTACTTTACTATAAAAGTTATTCTTATATAATGTTATATCTTACCTTTTTGTTAAATTGGTCACAATTTTAAGGTAGAATTAAAATTAACAGGCACTCTAAAAGTCTAAAACACCGACCGGGTTTTCTTCGTCTATTGTCATTTACTCCACCCCTTCGAACGCCACCGCCACGCCACCCCCCTCTATTTTCCTTGATTTTAGTGGGAATGGCTTTGCATTTTTTTGACAATTTCAAAGGGGATGGCATTTTTTGACAAATTCAACGAAAATGTGAGAAATTTAAAAGGGATGGCTTGTATATGTTTTGACAACTTTAAATGGGATGGCGTTGTAATTATATATGTGAAATAAGAAATTATTGTTGTTTAAAATACGTATACATAAATTTTATTCAACTTTTTATTGACAGTGGTGTAGTTTTGTATGGTAGTATGTACAAGTAGAACATTTTAAATAAAATCATCCAAATCATATTATTATTGGAGCCACTAATCATTCCAACAAGATGCTGGAGAATTGTTACGCCGTTTTCCATTAAAATTGTACGTTGAAATGTCGAATGCATTGGACACAATAAAAATATTTACTAGCTACATTAACAATGTGGAATTTATTCTCACACAGGGAGAGAGAGAAGGGTTTACCAAGAAACCTAGTCAATGCCAAAGACTATACATAGTTTCTCTCTCGCGCTCTCTCTCTCTATACTTTATATTTCACTAGAATTAGCCATTTGTTTTCCCAAAACATGCGGCATGACTCATATCTTAAGCCCTTCTTTGGTAAAAAAAAGTCGAATATACGTATTCGGAAGGCAGAAGCAGCCAAAGCTAGAGCAGTAGTAGTTTAAAAAAAATTGAGAGAGTCACAGAGAAAAAAAAGTGGGCAAAAAAAGTTGGAAGTTAAAAAAAATTTATTAAAGTTGAGGGAGCAATTAAAAAAACAGAAGGAGGAGCTGGGATTGTTAAAAGCTAGAAAGCAGCGTGATGAAAAGCAAGAATTGCAACAACTGAAGGCAATACGGGAGGAACGAGAGAAACTGGAAGGACAACAATAACATCACTTCCCACCTGCAACTGCACCCTGTCCGACCACTCCAGCAAGAACTAATAAAGAGGAGCTTCGTTCTTACAAAATTACAAGACAAGAGGTAAAAGATGGAACAAAAGTGACATCAACAACAAAGGAAGGATTTAGTTTCTCCAGAATTCATCCAAGACCAGAAAATGAAAAGCAACAACAAAAATTCCATCCTAGAAGGAAACTTTTTAACCATGAGGATTACAGTGCCGATGAGGACTTTCAGGAAAGGAGCAACAACAAGCCTGTTTTTACAACGTAAGAATAAACTTTTCTTTAAAAAAAATATCGTCATTGTATTTTTATTTTTGCAGGTCCGAAAAAAAGAAAACTTTGAAAGTCAAAAAAAGAAGGCAAAGATTGAAGATAGAGAGCAACGTGGCATCTACAACAGAAGAATTTCTTCAGTTAACGACTTGGAATCTTAGATTGAGGAACAACCACGCAACCCCAGAACCACTTGTATCGAGAAGTCGGATATTGGTGACAAAACTGTAAACAAATGATCAATTCTGTTATAAATATCATACGAGTATATATGAATGGGTATAAATATAATATAATTAATTTTGTTTTAGATTGTAGCTTACAAAGTTGTCGATTATGAACGCATTGGCCCATACTGGAGGGAGGAGTTGAGATGGGGACCCAGCCACGGTTACAGAAACCAAACGGATTTTTTCCTGATGGTAGTCCGAAAGCTAGGTGGAACTGCAACCAAAAAAATACATAGTCAAAACCCTGAAGACACATTAGTGAGACAAGAGTTTTGGAATATTAGGAAATCTTTTAAACCATTTAACCCCGACGATTGGGAAGATGACTATGTCTATGTCTGTTATTCTGGCAAGATAAATATGGATGACTACCAAAATGCTCCTCATGGAAATGCCAAAAAACGTGGGACGACAGCAAAAGAGTTGAGAACAGCCGAGCGTCTCGGTGACAGCGTCACACCAGCACAACAACCTCATCTTCCTGGATATGTGGCAGCATCCCATCGTCTAAAAAATAAAATAAAAAACAAGTTACAAAATGGTAGTCCACAGAATGTTCAAATGTAAGTACTTTATCTACTCAAATTACATGTAATGGCAGAAAAAATAAATTTAAATTTTGCTATTTAGGACGCTGAAACGGAAAGGTGTGGTGGCAGGTGAAAAGCAAAAGGATATTCCTCGGAATAGTGCTCAAATATACAACTTTAAATCAAATCAAGAAGAGAAAGTGGACAGAGTGGAGGATGATCTGTGGGATGTTTCTCGTGCCGCCTTGACTACTGACCTCATATCTGACGTACACATTGTGAAAAAATATATGTGTGTAATATCAAGCTACATACAAATGTACAAACATGTAAACGACGTACTACACACAGGTGAGTGTTTCTGTAACTTCACTTTGAAAAAATGTAATCATTAGTCATTCCTCTATCTCTCTCTTGTGTCAAAGTTAATTAAAGATAAAAAAAAATTTGAATGTTTTTCTGTAGGAACAACTCTCTCCATGTGGATACTACATCCAAAGTCGGAGATTTCTACACAACTATTGTTTCAGTTAAACATTCATTTTTTTCGGCAAACCCATTGTTCCTTTAGCTTTTTGTTTCCACCAAAACAAAGAAACAAATACACATGGACTATTTTGGCAGAGGCTGACTGAAGAAATTCCGTTGTTAAATAGCAACAAAGTGGTTATAGTTAGTGACAGGGAAGCTGGTGTAAGAAAAGCAATGGAGACACATGTGCCACTAGCTGAGAAAGCTTACTGTCATAGCCATATTCTGAAGGTAAATAATAGCAATACTATGCACTGTGTATACATGCATAATGTACAACCACACATAAAAAAGTATAATATTTGTTTGCCTCTATAGAATGTGGAACAATGGCTTCACTCCAAACAAGATATCAAAACAGAGGTGAAAAAGCAACTGGTGTGGGATGTGGACAAGTTGCTGCGAGCACCAACAGAAGCAAGTCTGGCTGACCACTACAAAAAGTTCTTGGATCCTAATCGAGAGAAAAAAAAACCTTGGCCTGCGTCATTTCAACAATATTTAAAAAAAAAGCTTGAAGAGGATGTAAAGCAATCTAGCAGATGTACTACAGAAAGGTTAGGAATATTCTATTCAGTAGCAGGTGTTAGTAACAACGTCAGTGAAGCCATGAACAGCCTTTACAAAAGTGATACTAAGAAACCAAGATCAATGAGAGAGGCCATAAATAGAGCTTATTTTGTTCAAGTTGATAAGCTAGCTAATATAAAAATGGCAATAGAAATGGGAGCTGGAGATTGGCAGTTGGACCCTACATTCAAGTCGACTATTTCTACATTACAAATTCCCCCTCTAGACGATGTCTTAAGCGATGCAGAATTGATTCTTACCGAGTTGTAACAATAAAATTATCCCTCGTCTCAGTCACTAATCGACGGTATCTTCGATGGTACGACGGGTTTTAAATGGTTTCCCATGATGATAGGATTGCCCGACACTCATGT